>NW_015148993.1:1353297-1386340 GCF_001465965.1 Polistes dominula | reverse complement strand
ATATATATTTTTTTTATGTTTGATTCTTTCACGTATTCTTAATTAAAAAAATATTTTGATTATTGAACAAATCCATTAACGCATCACACAAAAATTGCTTGTGCCATTGATTTCGCGCTTGTTTGAAAGGGGAAGCTTGAAAATCTATATAATTATATATCTATATATACATACATACAATTCGCTTTTATCGATCGTTAAAAATTTTCCAGATCTTTCTGATGTGTCCCACATATATCCATTCCTATATAAATCGCGTAATTTATTTTTCCTTTAAGTTAACGTGAATAAAATTCATCGCGATAAAAAAAAAAAAGTTTCTTTTATYGAGTAATCGAGTAAGAACGTAAAAACTCGTGGAATCATTGAAACGTACGACGTTGGAACTATATTAAAGATTTTCAAAAGTTACAATGTTCGATACCATTCGATAAATCGAAAAAGATTTTATACAATTTTCTAGTCACATTTAAGCCAATGAAAAGTTTTTTTTATCGAATATTACTAAGTTTCGTTTAGTTTTATTACATTGACAATTTCAATTCACATTCATTATCAAATATATATATATATATATATATTATTTATTAATATGTTTTAAATAAATATTATTTAATAAATAAATATATTTATATATTATATTTATTAATATATTTTTTATTACTATATATATTAATAAATTTATATTATAATAATAATAATATTTATGTTAATTTAATATTCAATATAATAATATTTTATATAATTTATTAATATAATTATATTAATATTTATTATATATTATTATATTAACGTGTGATATTCTTCATAGTATTCCAACGTCAAATATATTCTATTTATATTAATATTTATTATAATTTAATATTTAATATATATTATATGTAATAATATTTTATATAATTTATTAATATAATATAAAGTTTTATTATATTATTAATTATATTCTTCCTAGTATTCCAACGTCGTCCAATTAATGTATTCCACCCCTTAAATCAAAATCAATTCGTCACCGTCGTAATCATCACGTTTCTTAATTTTAATCACATATCAGATTATCAGCTCTCTTCTTTATTCTTTATTAATGTTAGGAGTGCCGACGGTGTACTACTACGGATCCGGAAGTGAGAATGCAGGCCGCGCATTTACGGAGACACCAATGCAACACGTACAACGGACTGCACTACGGAAGAAATGTATGATGTCGAAAAATATCCATTTCGATTGATAGACGCACTTTGACAATAATTTTTTCTATACATACATATATATATAGATACATATTATACATCAAAATATACATATATAAATATAGTATCATAACATATATTCATGCACAAACATATTTATATAGAGAGATATAGGTAAACACATGAAGTGTATACACAAGCTGTTACTCTTATACTTTTTTATTATTCTCCATCTCTCATCATCATCATCATCATCATCATCATCATCATCATCATCATCATCATCATCATCATCGTGATCATCATCATCATCTCTTTCTCTTAATCATCTATGCGACCATGCTCCATCAAACTTCCACCTATAATACAGAGAGAGAAAGACGTAATAGTAGTAGTAGTAGATAGTAGTAGTATTAATAGTAGTAGTCTATAGTTCGCGTGTGTTCCACCGATTGTTGTGTACTTGCTCATCGATTCTCCACCTCTTGAAAATCTTTCACGGTTCGCAGCATCGTTCATCGCGATTCATACATTTCCTACCTTCTCCTCCGGTCCCTCGCGGAAAATGCATATTAGCGACGGAGTACATTTCGATGCAACCGAGTGCTGCTACTCGAGGGAATAATACGGCGGCGGCAATGGTAGCAGTGGCAGTGGCTGGCGACCGTGGTTTGCCTGGTGAACACACTCGATCGATATCCATAGGTTTATTATGCTTCAACGAATATTCCGCGGACCATTCGGGATGCTCAAAATACGAAAACTGTTCTTCTCTTTCTCTAGTCCTTTTACAACTAGCCTCCCCCAACCCCACCCCCAAGTTTCCTGCCCTATTACTATCCATCTATCTTTCATTTCACTCGTGTGCTTTCTACTCGTGGTTACTATTGGCCCCCGTCGAATTGCACCTGAAATATCTTTGCAATTATTTTCTTTTTTTTTGTTTGGAAAAGTTTTATACAGAAAGTATGTATATATATCTATCATTCGATATGATATTAAAAAAAATCCTTTTACTAAATTGTCATCCTTCTTCCCTTTGAAATTCATTTCTAGCAAGAGAAGTCGATTATACTCTATTTCTTTATTGTTATCTTTTCCGTTGTTGACGAAGCGACACACCGGAAAACACCATCTATAGACATCTTCGTATCTTTTTTTTTATCCCCCCGTTTCTCTGTGTATTTCCTATTTTTTTACTCTTTCATCCGCGAATTTCGAGTTCCATCGTATGCGCAGCGTAGTTTATACTTTTTTTTATTATTATTATTTTTTTTTAAAAAAGGAAACGAATCAACAAATTAAAACGCGAAACAAAAGGACAAAAAAATAAATAAGAAAGTAGGAAGAAAATAATAACAAAAAAAAACGCCGGCGAGAGTCGGTAATGAATATAATAAAAAGAGAACTCGAGGTGAAGAAAGAAATAAAAAAACAAAAAAATAAAAAAGAGAAGAAAAATATAACGAAGCATTTCTTCTCTTACTCTCTAACGAGTTTCTTCAAGGTACGGAACAGTTGTGATCAGAGTTTTATGTTTCAGTGGATCTTACCAACGGACAGCTCACCCCCAACAACAACACGCCCTTGCTCACGCAAGCTCTTTCTGGTACGTTTATAACTTTTCCTTCTATTCTATCTTTTAATGCTTTTTTGATCGTAAGCTTTTTCCGCTCTCTCTCTCTCTCTCTCTCTCTCTCTCTCTCTTTCTCTCTCTTTCTCTTTCTCTAATTTTTCTCTCATCTATAGGTGGTTTCTTACATTTTATTATTTTTTCTTTTTTAATTCGTATTCACAAAAATTTTGTACGATAATACGTGACAAATGATAAAGTTTTATCTTTGTCATAAAAATTGTATTAATATAATATAATAATATAATTTTAATATAATTAATTGAAATATTATAATAATTATATTAATATAATAATAATATAATAATTAATTTATAAATATTGTAATAATTATATTATAAATAAATATATTATAATATATTCTATATATTATATTATAATATAGTATATTATAAATATTATATAATTATATCATATTATATAAAAAATTTCTTCGATCAATACAAACACATTTAGTTTTTCCCAATAAAAAATCGAAGGACTTTTGAAAAAATTAATTGAACCAATTTCCTTTCCATAAAGCAAAACATATTAGAAAATGATGAACAAATTTTTCCTTGATTACCATTTAAAATTTCTTTAATAAACAAATATTTTTTTCACTAGCAAAGAAAAATTTTGATTACTTTTCTGTCCTCATAATATAATAAGATTTTAATTTGTACGTTAAATCTTATCGAATATCCCGTGTCCTTGCACGATTCATCATCTTTAAAAGTCTCCTCCACATCGGTGGAGTTACGATAGAGAATAGGAGAAGGGAAAGGGGAGTAGAAGCAAGAGAAAAAAGTAAGAAGAAAAAGGAGGATGAGAAAGAGGTGGAAAAGAAGGAAAACGGAGTCACACATGTGTGGGGTAGGGGGTGTGTTCCGTGATGCCAGCAGCGAAATACGCCAGCTTCTTCTTCTTCTTCTTCTTCTTCTTCTTCTTCTTCTTCTTCTTCTTCTTCTTCTTCTTCTTCTTCTTCTTCATTCCTCTTCTTCTTTTATTTTTTTTATTTTTTTTTATTCCACTTCCTCCAACCCCCACCTTTTTTCTTCTCCTTCGTTGGATCTTCTCTTTCCTTCTATCCACAACCAGCCCTCTCTGAAATCCGAGGCCGAGCAGAGCCACCGCCTACCACCACCAACCATCACCATCACCAGCACCATCGTCGTCGTCGTCGTCGTCGTCGTCGTGCCGTCCGCAATCTCCTCTCAAATAAATCAAACTTTTGAATCGCGTCTCTCTTTCCCCGTTTTCTCTCTCCTCTCAAGCCATTTCGCATTCGCCTACCATCGTCCCTGCTCCCAGAGAGAAAACTTTGTAACCGGCCGCTATTGTCAAGAGTTTAAAAGCTGAATGGGTTTTTAGATTGTGCGCCCAGCGCGCACTTTCGGTTTGTCATACTCTTCTGGTTTCCTCTTTCTTTTTACCACAACCTCATACTTTTCTTTCTTCTCTTTCCATTTCTCTTTCTCTATCGTTCACAAGTTTCGAATTCTTCGCGTAGCCCTCTCTCGACTTCCACTTTCTATCTACCACCCTCTTCACCCCCATTTTTCTTTCTTTTTATTTCATCCTAACCTTTTTTTTCTCCATCTTTACTTTTTTTTATCTACTGTCTGCATCCGTAAATCCAAAAAGTATTGGTATCATTGCGAAAACGTTTAAGACCTAGCGTGTTTCTTCTTCTACCACGTTTCGTGGGACGTAGAAGTAGTTGGTACTCGAACGATAACGTTTATCGTCGATATTCGATCTTCGACCCTTTCATACTTTTTCATTTCTTTTTCTTTCCTACGTTCTTCTTCTTATTCTTTGTTCGTATTTGGCGGAGAGTCGAAGAAAAGAAAAACGACTTTCCTTTCTACCCTCTACCACCCAGTGAAAAGTTTAGCTTTTTTTCTTATGAAATCTTGAATGAGTTCGTGATTCTGTTTTATTTCTTGCTGCTTTAAATCGTATCGTTACCGCCGCCACCCCTACTACCACCCCTACCAACCCCTTTTCTTCGCGAAAGAAGTTTTCAAAGCAACGAAACACCATCATTTCCTAAAAGATTAGGTATTCTATATAGTTTGCTCTATAGTCTTCTTTTACAACTTCTCACTTTTTTCTTTTTACCATTTTTCTTTTTGTTTTTCTCTTTTTTTCTTTTATTTTTTATTATTTGTCTCTCTCTTCGTACTATTTGTTTTGTGAATGCACCGAGGTTATGCACCTATCATCATCATCGTACCTCTTTTGGTACATCCAAAGGAAAACTTTGCCTTTCTTTTACCTCGAAAGTGAAGAAAGGCAAATACTTTCTTTTTCCATATCTCTTTCTCTCTTTCTTTTTTCTTTCCTTCAAAGCATGGTTTTACTTTGATGTAACATCCACTAACGCGTTATGGGAAACTTTGTCGACCGTTTACACGCATCGCTGATTGTCTATACCCATAGTATTGCGCAAACTGAGTTGCAATCCCTTGAGGGTAAACGAAATTTTCACGAATTTAACGCGTAACAACGATATACATTTTTAAAGTATTGTATATTCGTTTTTACTTCACGAGAAATATCAATCTCAAATAATATTATAGTATTATTTATATATTTACTTACATTAAATTAACACATCTTGCTCAGACACTTGGCAATCAAAGTCTTACCGTGTAACGGGGGTAATTTTTTACAGTTTACAGTTCGGATTTGGTAGAAAATAAATTGGAAAAAGTATAAAATGAACAAAAACGGTAAAAAATATAAAAGAACCGTGGGGATAGATCGATTATGTTTTCATTCGAATACGTGAGCGAATTCGAATCAAACAGTTTTGATTTTCCCACTGCGAATCCCCACTGTACGAAATCGAACAAGCGTGATTACGTTATTGCTGGTATTGCATATGCAAGAAAAAAAAATTTTAAAAAAGAACACACATACATAAAAAAAAAAATAACGTGTAAAAAAATATAAGTGGGAGAGGAGGAGTGAGTGAGGGGTGAAGAAAAGAACCAAAAAACAATGATGCAAATGGTCTGAAAAACACATGCGTAAATTGCAGTGATGAACAACTACCAGGCCGCAGCACAAGCAGGATTTCCGCCAGCATCGCCGCATGCGGCAGGTGGCCATGGTGGACCCCAAGGCCGATCATTTCCCGCTGCCAATTCGCCGGGCCCTATAGACATGTACAGTTCGAGTGCAGCAGCCGCAGCAGCAGCAGTAGCCGCGGATTCCGCAGTTGCCAGCTACGTCCAGGCCGCAGCTAGTCCGCAACCACCCACGACCGCGTTTCCCGCGATCGCTGTATCTCGCGCCCCGCTCAACTACAGCCCCGTAAGTTTTTTTTTTTTTTAAATCGACAAACAAAACTTGAAAAGATTTAGTCTTTTTTAACGTATTTAACATGTTAGTCATCACCACGTCATTCATTGTTCAGTCAACATTGTACGTGTTTTTGTGAAAGGAGGAGGAAAAGGCTAAGTATTTAGATACATGGGTGAAATAGGGTTTTTGTTTAATTGGAATTTAATAAGCACTGAAATATATTAATAAAATTATCTACAAAAAAAAACAAAATATATATATATATATATATATATATATATATATATATTATATATTAATTTATATATTATATTAAAGTTATTTTTATAATATATTTGTATTGTATTACTTTATAGTAGATACATTATTTTTAATAGGAATTTAATAAGCACTGAAATATATAAATAAAATTATTTAATATATATATTATATTTTCTTATAGTTGTAGAGTAGTATATTCTATTACTTATAGTAGATAAATCTAAATCTATATCTATAGTACAACTATATTATAAAAAATTTGTTAAACTATCATACATATGTTTTGATCTACTATCTATAATTCAGATGCACCATGACAATTAAATCAAATTTTTAATATACGTAATATATTTGTTTTAAAATCACTTAAGGAAGTAATACATACGTAAAGTTAAATTTGCATCGACTCTAGCTGATATTATTCCCATCGGATAAAATTTACCAATCTCAAAGGGTTAAATTACCATCATCGAAGTTTCCCTTCTTCTTTATTTTATTTTATCTCGTGTCTCGATCGAATTTATTATCAGATCTCTCTATCAATGTTATTCTAACTCTTTCATATATATTCAACGTATTTGTTAAAAAGTTCTTTGGCATGAGAACAAAAAGTTGCATGAAATTGATATATATATATGTAGCACGAAAACGAGTTTAAAAGGATCACGAAAGATATATGCATATATATGTTTGTGTATATATATGTATAAATACATACGAAATTTTGTTATTTCTTTCTCGTGTTTTTCCCTATTCTTTTCGGATTATCAGCTGGAAGATTCTTTTTCTAGGGATCGAATACATGGCGATAAGGAAATTCTTCTTTGTATAGAGAATCTTTTTCCGCTTCTACGAACAAATCGGCTCGAATAGGCGAATAGTTTAGCTAGATAAATTTTTGTAAAATCCTTCCAACCGGAAAAATGAGAATGCGGTTGAATTTAGATTTTACGCTTCGTACGATAGAAATATTATATTATCGAATCGATTTATTTTGATTTTACTGATATTATACGAAACTACGTTTTATTTTCTTTTTATTTCTTACAACTCACTAGGGAATTTTTTACATAAAATATAAGTTTTAATTCATCACGAGTACTATAATTTTAATGTCATTTTATTTTACACAGAAATAAAGTGCAATTGAATTTGAGTCTTTTGGTTTTTAATAACCAAATTTCAATTCATATCAGTTTCTCTATGGTAGTAAAGTATCTAAGACACTTCTGATTTTTTTTAAATAATAAATAAACATAAAAAAGGATAGAAAAAGAATCCCTGTTATCTAGCTGTAACATTCCTGATCATTCTCGAGCTTAAGTATTTCTTTTCGTGAAAGTATACCAACAACAATAATTAGTTAATCATCGTAACTTGCGAGCAATCATACAAAATTGAATCAATATAATAAATGAACAATAAATAAAACACACACAAATAATTTTAATCCTTTACTTTTTCATTTTAAGAAAGCACGAGTGAGTATTATTAGCTTTCCAACTAATTATACTAACAACAAATCACCAAAAACATAATAGTGTTATCTTTTGTCTGTCAAGTCCCTTTTAATAGTCAATTTAATATCCATTTAATAAATATATTATATTTCATGTTAAGTTTGTAATCATACTAACAAAGATATTGCATTTTCTTGTTACAGGGACCTCTGATACCAGCGGCATTCACTAATGGCTACCATTGAGCCTCGTTAAGATCTAATAACAGGTACATTGTTTCAATAATATTAATAATAATTTTATTAATTAAATATCCTTATTCTAGTAAAAAAACATTTAAATTATTTAAAATTGATTTTATTGGATTGTTCGGAAAGTAATTTTAAAAATAAAAACACGTAAGATCAGTGAGAGGTTAAATTTAACCTCAAAACGAAAAAATTATCTGCATTTTTATAAAAGAAAAACGAAATTACTTTCTGAACAACTCAATACTTGTACGTAATTTAATGGAAGGATCGAAAAAATTCGAAAAAAATAATTTTAAATCAAAAAAGTTTAATAAAAAAAAAATTTAATAAAAAATATAATTTTTTTTTTTTTTCATTGCAATCTTTAGGATGGACGAGAGGGCAGAGCGCAGCACGGTCGAGTGACAGCACAACGAGCACTGTAGTAGACGCCTTGGGATAAAAACTGATCACACGGTTGATGACGATCTCTCGACAAGTATTAAAAAATGAAAAAAGAAAAAAATGATAAAAAAAAATGAAAAAAAATGGAAAAAAAACACATACACAAACACATATATAAATAACAAAAATAAAAAAGAATGGAATACGCGTGACTTACCGACTATTAACGACTACAACGACAATTACGACTATGACTACTACTACTACTACTACTACTACTACTACTACGGACGACTACTACTACTATTACTACTACTACTACGTCAGAGGACTGAACATATAAGGTGAGAAAGGAAGCTAAAGGGATGCTTTCTAATTAGATGAGACTTCCGAATAATATGACCAGCCGAATGGTACCAACTACTACCAACAACTACCCCCTCCCCTTGAATATAAAAAAAAAATTATTAGAAAAAACAACCGTCTTCGCGGTAAGAAGAGTTCAACCTGAAATATGGGGGTGGGGGAGGGGGACAACGACATCGAAATAGAAAGCTCACACGAATAAGGATGAAGAGATATGCGATTGAAAGAAGAAGAGAGAGAGAGAGAGACGGTGACAAAAATAAACGTCTAAGTGGTTGAAAATCAAGAAGTTAAATAAAAAAGATAAACAGGAAGGCAGCAGGCAACATGCGCGAAGGGAGAGTACGAGCAAGAAAAATGGGGATACCAAAAGATTGAGGAAAACTTAGTGCAAGAGAAAAAAAATATATGAAAAAGAGAAAGAAAGAGAGAGAAATATATATGAAAGATGACAAGAGTTGTACGAAAACACATACAGGCTAGCAGCTGTGGCCGAAACTGCGTATTGACGCCAGCCCGTTCACCGACATTAATAAATACAAAAAAATAATAATAATATAATAATAATAATAATAATAATAATAATAATAATAATAATAATAATAATAATAATAAAATAATAATAATAAAATAATAATAATAATGAGAATTACATTAATAATTATTAAAAGCTAAATAATTAAGCAAATTAAGTCTAGAATATATATAAATACTATATAAATATATATATACATATANTATATATATATATATATATATATATATATATATATATATTATAAATAATTAATATAATTATTAGACGATAACGTATGAATTCTTAGAATTTAAGGCGAACGATAAACGTGGAGATTATACCAACAACAACAAACAAAATTCACACGTACGAGAATATATTAATAATAATAATAATAATAATAATAATAATAATAATAATAATAATAATAATAATAATAATAACAATAAATATAACACACACAGATAGAGAGAAAGAGAGAGAGAGAGAGAGAGAGAGAGAGAGAGAGTGAGAGTGAGTGTGTCTGAAAGAGAGAAAGAAAATGGATAAGAAAACATATAACACACACGCACATACAAAACACCAGAGAGACGATACTCAAGCTCAATCAGAAAGACACACATACACACATGATTAATAATATGGTGATTAATAAAACATTTAATAAGGTAACAGCGGTGCACAACCGTGGTTCGCGATAAATATACATATGCATATGTAAATGCATCAGTTAGCCCGCATAGGAAACACGTATACCACACATGCGCATATAAACATACGTAACCAACGGTAAATGTATATATACACATATATATGTACATATATGTATATGTATTCGATCATACAAAGAAGAAACTTGCGTTCTTCGCACTTGGGAAAGAGCCTCCTTTTCTGAGCTGTTGAGTTTTAGGTTGAACGAGAAAGAAAGAAAATCCGTGAGAGAGAAAAAGAGAGAGAGTGAGGGTTGAACAAAGAAGGGCGGAGAAAAAAAAATTCGAGTACGGTCGAAAGAACCCGACGACATCACGACGATGAAGATGGCGGTTGAGAAGGTGGTGAGAGAGATGGTTCCTGTTAGGTTGATACGACGGAGTATTGGTGACTGTGAGAAAGTAACGGGGTTTATAGTAGTAACGCTGAAGAGGAAAAAAGAGAGAATGAGGAAGGGGTTTCACAGGAGGGAGAATTTTTTGAGGGTGATACCAAGTAAAGAAAAAGAGTGTGTGTGTGAGAGAGAGGGAAAGAGTCTTCGCTCTTCTTTTCCTTTGTTTCCATCGTCTACGAGGAGGCTGCTTGCAACTCCTCCTCGACACAGGGGGTCTTTGTCGCTTCAATGGCGGAATGGCACTTCTCTTTCCACCCCCAACCCCCTCCCCCAACCAACTTCGTCGTCGTCGTTGTATGTGTGGGTCGTCGAGACTCTCCTCCCTTTTTTCCCGAGTGTGCAACATGCACAAGATGAAGAATAAAAGCTTGAAGAAATGTAAAAAGATGTGAGAGAAAAATAAAAAAAATGCATACATATAAATATATATATGTGTATGTGCACAGTATATTGGGGTAGGTGCGTTTACGCATGTGTGGGAAAATATATGAGCTATAATAGCGTATCGAGAGACAAAATGCATCTAACTTAGTCCTCATAAAGGATGATGATGCATTTTTCAAAGTTAATTAGCAAAATTGCTGTGAGATCATCAAGAGAGATTAATTATTATTATTATTATGCGTTTTATTACATCGAAGCTTCTTAAGCTCTCTTAAGAGATCGTTCTCAGATTTTAAAGAAAAAAAAATAATAAAATAAAATGCATCTCTGCTATGTGTACATGCATGCGTGTGTGTTTCCAATAATGGGTTGAAAGTTAAAGAACTGGTTAGAATGAATGAATACGAAGAGAGAAAGAGAAAGGGAATGAAAGAGAAGGTGTTAAGTGAATGATATCGTAACGTATCGCTCGTCTCTGCGCCCGGTCCATACGTTACTGTCGAAATTTTGGCCTCAAGCGAACGTCGAACAATGATCGGATTAATCTATAAACAAAATTCCGGTCGTTTTCCGCTCGTACCGATCAATTATTATACATTGCACTAAAACTTTCGTATATGTTAACGCGAATTTATTGTATTATCTAAATATCTTAACGATATATAAATATAAATATATAAATATAAATATAAATATTATATACATACATACATACATTAACACACGAGGAACTTTGAAATAAAAAAGGAATGAACTATTAATACGAGAATAATAGTGAAAATTAGTCAGCGTGTGTGCACGCACATTGACGTTTATTTAAACAAATAAAAAAAACAGGCCATAATACATGACACAGATATACACTCACATACACATATATACATACATACACAGTGAGAAAGAACAAAGCACGTCCCAGACAAATGTATTAACGTCAAACGATTGAAATTTTAATTGAACAAAATGGGATTTTGTCATGAAAAAAAAAAGAAAAGAAAAAAAGAAAAGAGAGAATTAATTAAAATAAAATAAAATATACGTTAATAAAATGTATTAAGCTCATGCATACCTTATATACGAATGCGAATGTATTTGTGTATATATTCGTATAAGTATATAAGTATGCAAATATTTAACAACGGTCGTCCGCAATGTACAGAACAATTATAGTCAATGACGTTTGAATGAATATACCGATTTGCTGATTTATTTGACACCATAAGAATGGATAACAAATAAAAAAAAATTAACGACGAAATAATCTACCCTTTAAACCAAATTTTTCGCGTGAGTGAGACTAACGTGAGAGTAAATAAAACGAAGTACAAGAATACAAGAGAGAGAGAGAGAGAGAGAGAGAGAGAGAGAGAGAGAGTGAGAGTGAGAGTGAGTATAAGTATGAGTGAAATGAATGAAAAAAAATAATAAAATCGTTTAACCCCTTAAGCAAGAAAATAGAAAATGAACGAGAGAACGTATGTGTGTGTATGTGTGTGTGTGTGTGTGTGTGTGTGTGTGTGTATGGGGAAACTGTGACACGAAGTTTCTTATGGAGGGTGGTTTACGCACACGCGCGTCATTATTAGCATCGCAAATTAACCGTAATAAAATAAATTGCTTTAAAAAAGTCAAATACTGATTATATCAAAGGAAAGACACAAATGTGAGACACGAATTAAATAAAAGAATGAAAAAGGGAGGGAGAGGGAGAGGGGGAAGGGTGAAGAAGAAGAATAATAAAAAACAAATAAGAAGAGAAGTATTTTCAAGAGGGATGAATTTTAATGTTATCTCTGTAGCTTTTATTTAAAAAAAGTGCGTCAAAATGTCATCGGACATCAAAAATTTGAAATTTTGGGACTTCTTTTTGGGTTTTGAGAAAAATTCGCTATTCATACTGATGCCGAGAATAGGTTATCAACACCTTTCGATCACAACCTCCGTAATTGTAATTAAATTTCATTAGTATTTTTGTTATTAGTTCTGCCCTTACATCTGAATGAATCATCGTCATCATCGATATCGATTTTTATTTGATGAAAATGATTATCATTATTATTATTGAGAAGGGGAAAACAAAAGAAAGAACCTCTCGAAAAAAAGGAGCGTGTGCTGTTGTTTCATCGAGGGTTGAAAACAAAATGGACAAGATGAAGATGAAGATGAAGATGAAGATAAAATTTTAAACTCGTGCGATGATTTACCAACGCAAATATTATTATTATTCTTATTCGAAAACACAGGGTAAAAACTAAACAAAATAAAAAAATAATAAAACACGAAAGATGTTTTTAAAAAATTGAGACGGTAATTTCGTGTCGAACGAAACAAAATTATAAACGAATATGAATAAATGAAGAACGAATCACAAAACGGTGGTGAAGGAGGGCGGCTACACCAACCAACCAATATATATACTTTATTTGTTTTCTTGCGCGCGTCAATGTTGCGCACTTCTTTCTTGTGCTATCAGCAAGATGAAGGGATGAAGG
The DNA here is from genome assembly GCF_001465965.1 of Polistes dominula. The sequence goes on along the minus strand of NW_015148993.1, from coordinate 1,373,003 downwards.
AAGGAAGGGAGGTATGCGAAGTAAAATCAAAAAAATAAATAAAAAAGAATAAAAAGAAAAAAATGATTAAAAAAAGACAAAAAAAAAAATAAGGAAGGAACGAGTCAATTCTTACAAACGTTAGCAATACTTCAACACGACCATAAAGGACAGGAAAAGTGGGAACGTGGGTTAATAAAAAATCGAAAAATCGGGAGAAATAAAATAAAGTATAGAAGACTTAATCGAATATTTCGCGGGTACACTGTGTTGGTTTCCTCAAATTTATATAAACATGTATGTGAAAATCATGCAAGAAAAACATAATAATTAATTGAACGATGTATGAATTGAATTGATAGCTGAAACCGATCAGCCAAATATAAAAATGATTATGGTTTTTTAAAAATGATTTACTAAAAAATTATGAATGATAAAATTATGAGAAAGTGAAAAAAGGAGAGTCAGGAAAAAATAAAAGATAAAATAGATTATACAGTATCGTTTGTGAAATTGTAAAATGGATTGGAAAAAATTGATCGTGTAAGAAAATAACAGACCAAAATCCAATAAAATGGTTATGATCATTTTAAAATGATTTATTACAAAATTATGATATGAATGATACAATTATGATTAGGTGAAAGTCAGTAAAAGATAAAAGATAAAAAGATAATACAATGACGTTTTGGAAATTCTAAAAAGAATTGAAAAGATTTGATTGCAAGAATATAAAATGAATTTTCTTATTGGTTTCGATGCAAACAAATTGAGAAACCTTTGAGAAAAACCAAGTTTACCCGCGATGTTAAATTTCGATACTTTGCGATTTTCGATTAGGAAGATGAAGAAGAAAAAGAGGAAGAAGTTGAAGAAAAAAAATGCATTATATATACATATAACGTATATACATATTGAAAAAGGGTTATTATGATCAATTATTAGTCAAAGGGGGGAAAAAAAGGGAGAGGATTCGAAAAATCGAATTTCGGAGGATAAGATCGAAAGTGTTACAGGTGGTGGAAGACAAAAGCTTAGGCGAATGAGAAAGTCGAAAAATATATTATGTGAGTGCAGTCCACGCGGTTTATATTTATAAATAAATTAATATTGAAATATTATACTATATATATATATATATATACATTTAGTATATAAATATATACATATATAAATAAGAAAGAAACAAAAAATATATTATGAGTATACAAATATAAATAAATAAATAAATGAATAAATAAATAAATAAATAAATAAATGAATAAATAAAAAAAAATATATATACATATAAATATAAAAAAAAACGAATAAGGCGAGAAAATAAAAGAATTATAAAGATGAACAGAGAGATATTGAGAAATATTGTTTTATGCATTTGTATATATATATAATTATTGATGTTTTAAAAGCTAATAATATTATTGTACTGTAATTTTTGAATTACCACCGATTGCGAAAGAAAAAAAAAAGAAGAAAGAAATAAGAAGAATATTTAAGTACGACGGAAACGGCAGAGTTGAGTAGTTCGATCGAAAAAAGTGGCTAATGTAAGTCATAATCATTTTTTTCCAGTCATTTTCTACAAAAGCAATTCCAGCGAAAAAAAAAACAAAATAGAAAAAAAGAGAAAATGAAAATGAATTGAGCCTAGAAAGGTGAAGAATAAAATCGAAATAAACTGTCGATTTAATGAAACTCTGCCGTTCCTCGTACGCTAATGCACACGTATATATATATATGTATACAGGACAAGTGCATGTATATACATCTAGATAACAAAATAATTGAATTACCCATAATCGAAAAATAAATATATACGTCAAGAAAGATAGATAGAAAATGAAAATGTAGAAGAAGAAGAAGAAGAAGATAAAGAAAAAGAGAAGAAAAAAGAAAGGGAAGAAATCACAAAATGGAAAAATACGGGAAAGGCGGCGTTAATTAAATAAATTAATTAAATAATAACACGTGTCATTTTACAATTACCACGACCCGAGTATAATGTAATATCACGAGGTCAGAATTTTTTTCAAATGAATAGCATATTTAAAAAAACGGATATAATATAAATAAAAAAAAAAATAATAATAAAAGCACGCGCACGCAACATACACACACATACACACAATTATATACATTGACATAAAATTAAAAGGAATAAAAAAAAAAATAAAAAATAAGCACACATCAATAAAATATCGTTTTATCGTAATCATCTGCGCGGCCACAAGATAGAAAGACGAATGATTGAAATGATTAATTAAACTGAATACCATAATTCTAATCTCTCTTTATAGATAAAATCTTAAAATATAATTAAACAAATACAAAATATATAAGCTACTCAAACAATTAATTCGTTGTACCTATTTAATTAAATTTTTATTTTTATTTGTTGATATTTTTAAGATTATATATATATTACTTTTTTGTTTTATGTTGATATTGAGTTTAATTGATTTTTAATTTTTTATTACACCAATTAAAATTATTTTATTTAAAAAATTAATAAAAATAAGACTTTATATGTGTATGATATAATAACAACCGTACAGCTTATGTTAGTATTATTATCTTTTGTATAAAATGTTGAATGTTGGTTAAGTTCGCATATGAATAAAAAATAAAAAAAGATCGTTCATTTGTCAAACATTTTATACGATAAAAGAAAAAAAGCAATATCGAGTAATAATTTAAAATTAATAAAAAGAGGTCATTGAGAAAAAAAAATATTTGAAATTATCGAAGGAGGGTATAAGAAGAGTTTTCATAGATGATATTCGAGATAATCGAATATTATTATTATTAATTATTCATGGCAAATATAGAATACTAAATATTATATCTGAGTACACAAAAAGACTCTAATATATAGGGAATACTTGTATTATCCATGTTATTTAAGTATAATAATAATTATCTTCGCTTTGCCTAATCCAAATGACATGAGAAATGATGAAGGAAAAAGATAGAAAGATTGAAAGATAGAAAGATAAGTGATTTTGCAAAGAAGAGAAAAATTTCGTCCCCAAAGCTTGACCCTCTTTCGTGATCAGCACAATATTATAACGCTGACAATTAAATAATAATAATAATAATAATAATAATAATAATAATAATAATAATAATAATAATAATAATAATAATAATAATAAATAATAATAAATAATAATAATACTAATAATAATACTAATAATAAATAATAATAATTAAAAAGAGAAAAAAAAAGGAAAAACATGTTTGTAAGAAAAACTTTAGAAAGTTAAGCGCGAATGAATAAATAAAATGCCTAAAAAGTTATCTCGTCACACGGAATTAACAGAAAAAATGAAATAAATGAGGTAAAAAAAAAATAGAAAAACATATACAATACACATACATACACAGAAACAAATACATCAGCACACATATATAATTAAACTGGGCATTGATAAAATGAAAGAGCACGTATCACCGATTCGTCAGATCGTTCCTTCGGTCATATCCTAGCATCCTTTTACTAATACTTAGAACTCTACCCATATTCGTATTATCTTGATCGCGAATAAAACACAACTTAACTTAAACTTAACTTAACTTACATTAGTACCGCTAGTTTAGCAGCCGAACAAAGAAAAAATGATTGATGATTGATAACCAAAAGTGTGTGTGGAACACCACATTCTTATCCAGACAAAAAATGTTTTTCTTTTTTTCCCTTTGGTTTCCTCAAAACGGATGACAAAAACAAAAAGCTGATTAAAATGTTTAAGATTGCACACGGGTGCGGAGACAGCGACAATGGTTGACGGAGATGATTTACGATTACACTGCTCATCCTTGTTGCCCAACCATCCTCTTATATCCGCGATGTTAATAATGGGGTTACGAAGGATTGAAGATAATGCAAATTAGAAAGAAAGAAAGAAAGAAAGAGAGAGAGAGTGAAAGTAAAAGTGAAAGTGAAAGAGAGAGAGAGAGAGAGAAAGAACAAATGAGAAAGATAGAAGAATGTTATGTGTGTGTGAGAAGGAATACAATACGTTATGGATGTAGAGAAACAACACAACAAAAAGAGAAACACAAAACTTAATAAAGAAAGATAAAAAAGGAGTCCTTAGATAGATAGACAATTTTTCGAAGCAAAGTTAATTTTTTTTTTTTCGTATTAGTCGAGGGGTAGTAGGTGGCTAATCGAAAAAAAAAAAATTATTCGTTCGACTTGCTCTAATAATAATGTTCGCGAAAGATGAATTGGGAAAGTGTTCGATTTTTGATCGATCAATTTACATCCAGTCATTGTAAAACGTAATCGATCGATCAAAAATTAAATTCGATCCTTTTTTCCATTCGTGACACACACATATATATAATGCAAGAAGATTGTAAAATCGTAGGATAAATTAATCATCCTACCGGAGGTATACTGTTTGTTTTATCTTTTTTTTTAACAAATTAATATACGAGAATTTAATGGGCGACATTTATTATCTATAATCAACGTTATTATTATTTTAATTTTATTTTTCTTTGCTTGTTATTTTTTTTTCTTTTTTTTTACTCGTATACCACACATTGTACGTATTTAATTAATTATTATTTACATTTATATTTACATTTATTTATCGTTGTCGTTAACTATATATATATATTGCTAATTATTATCATCATCCTTTATATTATTATTATTACTATTATTTACCGATTTTAATTTGTATTATTTTTGTCATATTATGATTATAATCAACATCCTATAATCATTGTTTCTAACTCACGGAAAATAACATTTCCCTACGCACCCAAACCCACCCACCAACCAACCAACCTCATGGCTTTTAATTTTGATTAATTTACCAACAAAAAATTAAGAAAGACAAAAAGTTTAGTTTAAAATGAAGATTTGTTGCCGACAAAAATGAAAAAAACAATTCCCAAGAATAATTCGTCGGTGGGCTTCTGTGACGATTATATTCGATCTTCGCTGAATGAAGGAAACTGCATTGTACAAATCATGAAAGATGCACCTAATCACAGTGAAGGAAGAATAAATCTGTCTCTAAGTTTTAGCATGTATTTAAATAATTAATAATAAATATATAAAAAGGAGCCTTCCGACATTTCGGGGAAGAAAGAAACACACATAAACACACAAACATAAACACATACATGAGGATATATTCAAAATATAACCCCAAGATGATATGTATATACATTATATATATATAAGTATATGCACATCACTTACAATTAAATAAAAAAGATAAAAAAAATAAAACACATACAACATATTATGCATATGTAATAATGTGTTAATTACACATTGCACGCGTTCAAATGCGCACTTTACGTGCAATCAAGCAAACTGTTAAATATTCTTCCTGCATAATAATAAAGTAAAAAAAAAACTTTAAAATAATAAAAAAAAAGGATAAAAAACAAAACACAGAAAGAGGTGTAGAGAGAGAGAGAGAGAGAGAGAGAGAGAGGTTGAGATAAAGAGAGTGAGAGAAAGAGAGAAAGAAAGAGAGGGTAGCAACATATTAAAAGCTCCCAACACTCCTCTTTTTAAAAAAAAACCATCGTACAGTAGTAAAGCTATTAAATTGCATCGTATTTCGATTGAATTGTTATAAAATCATTTTCTTTTTTCTTATTTTTTTATATCGGATTTGATTTATTATCCACGAGATGTTGTTGGTTGATAAAACTCGTAACACACACCACCTGTAACGTAGAAAACAACAAACATCTCTCTTCTTACGAGGAACGTAGTCTGACGAGGAAAAACGTGGTCTGTCTGTCTGTCTGTCTGTCGAGAAAATTTCCTTTTTATTATTCTTTACAAAAAAAGAAAAAAAAATATACACAAAAAAAACTATATTTAAAAAAAAAATCATTCTATGAATAACAACGCATTATTTTCTTATTCTAAGCGAACATCCAATGTTATAAAACGTTTTTAGCGCTTTCGATTACTATTACAATTACCAACGAATGTAAAATTACTTGAGCAACAGTATGATTGTCAAAATTTCGATTGAAATATGTCCGATGATAAAAAGTACGCGGGTTAATTTTATAATAAAACGATTTGCATATTTTATTTTTAAACGATCCATATTTTATTAATTTGTTTCGCGCGGTACCCTATTGTAATACTTCAATGATAAAAAAAAAAAAAAAGAGAGAAAGAAAGAAATAGGAAATTGTATCAAAAATAATATATCGTTAACCGGATGCGTTACGATTATAAGACGACGAAAAACGTATGTGTTTTAGCTATATGCTATTCGCTCATTATATAAAACCAAAGTAAAATACACAATTTTATCGATAATTGCGTAAGATTTTCGTCTCCTCGCTCTTTAGTGCTTTTTAAATTTTTTTTTCAAGATAAAATGTGTTCGTCGATTAATAAATATTATATTCCGCACTGATAAAATAATATATCGCAAACCTATATCGTATCTCGTCGAAGAAACAACAACAAAAGTAAAATAGAAAAAAGGGTGCTTTCGCTCTCCAAACCCCCCTCCGACCCCAATTTTGGGTATAATTTTGTGTGAGATTTAAAAAACAAAAATGGTCTAATTGAATATCATTAAAAAATATATATATATATAAAAGCGCTTTATATTGTATAATTTGATTTTTTTATATATAATTGTCTATAAATATGAATATGTAAAATAATTTTTATACATACGTGTATGTGTGTGTATAAATACATATACATATATGTATATGTCGATACGCAATAGTACGAGTTTATTCTCGAATTTTCAATTAGGCGATATTAAGATCGCATAATTAAAAAAAAAAAGAAAAAAAGAAAAACCTGGCTCTAATAATAAAATTTACAGTGATGAGCATTGTTATGTTAATGTAAAGACTGTTCGCGCAACTTAACGAATGATTGTTTTTTTCTTTTTTTCTTGAGTTATAGCCAAGATAAGATATATATATATATATATATATATATATATATATATATATATATGTGTGTGTATGTTCGTTTTAATTCATATTCATTTTTCAAATTAACATATCAAAGAAAATCTATGAGATGTAAAAATTGTTTAATATTTTAGCGGTATGTTCGACGATGAAAAAAAAACTACGTCAATGTGGTTTCGCAAAGTTAGGTTAGATAGTTATTATTGTTAAAATGGTGGGCATGTGAAACATGATATTCGACATTAATTTTTTTAGGTTATATCATATTATTCTTTTTAAAAAGAAAAAGAAAAAGAACAAAAAATACACAAAGCGTCCCTTCATTTTTTAATTGTTTGAAATTGTGTGCATTATCTCCTAAGATAAGAAAGATACGAAATTTCTTTCTGGACAATAAATGGAATAAGAATGAAAAAAGAGCAAGGTTAAAAAAAAACACATTGATCGTATTATTTTTTTTTTTAATCTCTTAAATGTATTCCATCCAAATTTTATCATAATTTCGTATTTATGAAATTTAATCGAACACACTTTGATTGCTCTGCAAAATTAATTCTTTTTAAAAACAAGTCGCATTATTTTCTGTAAAAATTTGTTATCTTCGCAATTTTATATTAGAACAGCTAAATAAGTAAAAAAATCTAGTTCTGAATTTTCTAATTTAAGTTTATTGATAAAATAATATCGTTGTGATTTCATCGATAATAATAAATAAACGATACTAACTATTAGATGAAAAATTTAACCATTTAACCTAGAAATTCAAAAAAAAACATCTTCCATGAAAATTTTCTTACAATTCTCTATAAGAAATAAAAAGTAATAAAAAAATGTTTGTAGAATAGAGGTAAAAATTTGCGAAACTCGCGCATTAATGATAAAATAACCAAAACAAAAATATCGTTAATCAAAAAAAAAAAAAAAATGGTGGAAACCTCCTCTGGTTTCAAGCGTGGCTTCGTATCTCCATTATCTGTGGAAATATTGTACCATATATATACATATTAATAGATATTTGTTAAAGCGGATCAATTCCTCGTAATTATTTGTGCTGTTAAAACAGATTGAATAATGCGCGCGAACAAAAACATGGCACAAAACACACACACACTCTAACATATTACACACGATCAAAAAAAGAAGCTTCAATTTTTTCATTCCAATTTCGTAGAACAAAAAACGACAAATATTATTATTTATTCACTATAAAAATACACAATTGCAAAATGGTCAAGAGTTTAAACAGATAAATAATATGATAATTAGATGATGTTAAATCTAACTAGGCAGAGCAGTACTACGTAAAGACGAATAAACATTTCTTTTTTATTTTTTTTTTTTTATTTTTGTATAATTTTGCAAAATCTTCAATGAAAAAAAAAAAATGAGCAACAGTATTACAATAATTCTACTTTGTACATTATCGATGAAAAAAAAGGAATGTGTTTAAATAACGCGATGCGTTTTGGTAACGTTACGAGTGAGAAAGTTCTGTTAGTTTTTTCGTTAGGTCTTGCCCTTTATGAAAAAAAAAAGAAAAAAAAAGAAATAAAGAATGTAATTTCAGAACACCAATATTTAATATCAAAGTGGCCGAACATTTTGTATACAAACTACGTTATGGATGATTCCGGGACTCTTAATCTCGTCATTCACATCGACAATTAAGAGGGAGGAAGACGAAAAAAAGGGGCTGCGTTTTTAGTAGTGGATCGACAATAGTTGGTAAACAAAAAAAATGGTAGGGAAAAACAAATTTTTGATATTTTCTACGATGGCTCGTATGGTAAAAAAAAAGGGAGAAAGTTAAGAAAGTAAGAAAAAAGGAGGAAGTTAAGGTGAAAATAAATGGAGGATTAAAAAAAAGCGAATGAATGAATGAAAGGCTCGGCGTTCTGACACAGCTTGCAATGAGGAAACTTGCAATATAACAAGCAATAAATAAGCCACTTTTAATTCCATGTATATTAAACAATTATGTGGATGCTTAAACGAAATTTATTGAATTAAACAAGCAAGCCAAGAAATAATAAGATGAAATACCAATTTTACATATTCTTACTAATCGTAAAACAATTACAATACGTATAGTGACATACTAAAAATTATACGATTATGTATCGATTTATCGATTTAAAGGAACAAAAAATAAAATAAAAAAAAATGGTAAATAATATTAAACGCCTGTGAGCGAGCAAGCGAGCAGATGGTAATCTAATCTTACGTAAGTACGTAAAAAATTTCAATTTTACACTACCGATAATAATGATATAACGATAAGAATATATAAGATATATGATGATTTATAATAATTATAACGTTGTACAGAATATTTATGAAAGGTTTGCTGCTGGCGAAAGAGTCGCGCGCTACTCATGCGTGTATATTTGTGATGATTGAACGAACGAACGAAGAAGAATAAGACAAAAAATTATAGAAAAAGTATGGTGTGTGCGCGCGCTAAACGTAAGAAAAAAGAGAATACACAACACTTTTATTGATCATTTTGTCAAATAGATCATTAATGTATTCAAAAAAAAAAATGAAGATCGATAAATGAATAATTGATAAATGCATATTATACGCGAGTTTAATAAACGCGCGGCTCTCTCTATCCAAAAGCGGCCAGACTATAATGAATGTTTTGTAAGATAAAAGCAGAACGATATCTCAGTAAAAGATAAAATATTGGGAATCGCGTGTTCTAGAGAAATGTATGGTCGATCAAATTTCGTTCAATTTCGGAATGAATTCGACGATGCTTTTCTCTTTAGAAGGAAGAGAAGAAGGAGGACAGACACAGCAGCAGCTCTTTTTCCCGCGAAATATTTAGAGCGCTGCTATAGAAGAAAAACGCCATTAAATGGCCCTGACAATGAGAGATTTAATTATTATGGGAAACGAAATATGTAGGGACAAAAAAGGCAAACATAAAAGAAAAAAAAAATTAAAAAAAAAATAAAGAAAAGTGAGATATTTACGCGCCGCAATATGGCGGCGAGAGCGAGGGCCGATAATCTAATTAATTGTGTATGTATACAGATAAAAATAAATATAATATTGCGATTATAAATATTAAACTCTAATAAAGAATAACAATATTGTACCCCTCTGTACATATAAATATATATTATAATACGATGATTATTACTATATGATTTATTATAAATATGTATACGCATGTATATATATATATACATATATATTATATATACACATATATACGTGTATATACATAAATATAAATATATCTCATAAATTCGCAAGATTATGTTCATTATCGTTTACTTATTATCATCGTCATCGACATCATTATTAATATCGTCATTGCCATCGTCATCATCATCATTATCATCGTTATCATCGCCATCGTCTTCATCATTCTTCTTCTACTTCTTCTTCTTCTTACTAATACTACTACTATTATTATTATTATTAATTATTATTATTATTATTATTAAAATTATTATTAGTTTTATTATGATTATAATTATATTAATTAATAATTATTATTATTATTGTTATTGTTATTACCATCATTATTATTATTATTATTATTATAACATCATCACTTTCATCATCACTATTATTGCTATTATTATTGTCATCATTATCATTACCATCGCCACCATCATTATTATTATTACTATGATAATATTAATATATAAGAGAAGGTTCACAACGTGCCGTGTGTATGTGGGAATAAAATATATAATATAATGGACATTGTTCAATTCAACATATCATGTCTGTTTATTTCTTTCCTCTCTGTAATCGATACTATATTAATAATAATTTTTATATTTTTATTATTTAGAGAATTAATTAATTCAATTTAATTTGACAATATTCTCGTAAAAAATAATTTAGATAACATAAAGTATATATATAACGAATAAATAAAAAATAATTGACGCGTATTTTTCATTTTTATTTAGCCACGTTTATATTTGGCGCCACTGCAACTAACTTCAAATTTGTATTTCGAGTATCGATTGACCAGATGGCGCTCTGTCAAGTCGTCGTCTTTTCGTGACAATGAAATGTGTTATTGTCGTGTTTATCGAAGATAGTCTGAACAAATTAATTTATGTTGATTTTATTTAAAATATTGCAAAAGAAGAAAAACGATATGGGTATATTTTTTGCTAAGAAAAAACCACAAAGTCGTGTTACCGAACAGGACAAGGCTATCTTGGTAAGCATCATCTGTCAGATTATTCTAACCTAAAAAAAATGAACTTTTGTATAAATTAGAATTGTTTTAATATTTTTAATAATGTTTTGTAGCAATTGAAACAAACCAGAGATAAAATTAAACAGTATCAGCGTAGAATTGAACAAAATCTTGAGAAGGAACGACTATTAGCAAAAAAACTTATACATAATGGACAGAAAAAGTAAGTTATTACAATCTTAACAATGATACTGTAAATTTAATCATTTATCGCATAATCATGTTTTAAAATTATTATAGTCGAGCCCTACTATTGTTACGTAAAAAGAAATTTCAAGAACAAGTTCTTTCAAAGACCGATGGTCAACTACAAAATTTGGAAACAATGGTACACGATATAGAATTTGCACAAATAGAAATAAAAGTAGTTGATGGCCTAAAAGAAGGAAATGTTGCATTGAAGAAATTACACGATATTCTTTCCATTGATGAAATCGAAAAAGTTATGGACGAAACAAGAGAAGGTGTGGAAAAACAAAGAGAATTAAATGAATTGTTGTCTGGTGAACTTACGCAAGAAGATGAGACAGATATAGAAGCAGAATTAGATGCTTTATTGAGTGCAGAAATAAAAGAAACTGCACCAGAAGTACCGGATGAAATAACACTGCCAGATGTACCTACAGTATTACCAGAAATCAGAAAAGGTAGGTTCTCTTATTGTTATTATATTATATAATGTTTCAACATTTATACTGATTTGATAAATATACGATTCTCCCTTTTGTATTTACAGAACGCTCGAAGGAAAAAGTACAAGAGGCAGTTGCATTAGAAGCATGAGAGACCAGTGGGTAGCAGGAGTAAAACTTCGACTACCTCAAAACTATGGAAAAGTTCTTTGTACATATGTACAGTGTATAAACTTAAGATTTTAGCTTTAACATTGAACAACATTTCATTGAAAATTGTGAAACTGCTTTTATTGTGAGTCTTTTAAATTATCTATAATATATATATATATATATGTATAAATTATTGCTGTGGATAATACAGTAACTAAGCAGAATATGTGATGTTGTAAGGGATAAGATGATTATCGATGAAATAACATAACTTTTTATATATATAGAATAATTTCTCAATTATCGGTATGTTAATTATGATTGTATATCCTTATAATTATTAGCTATGTTTTGTTTTGGATTTTTTTCTAAGAAATGTTTAATAGTCATTAAGAAAATTACTAATTTATAAAAAGAATAAGGTTGTTATATTCTTCAATTATAATTTTAACTGTATTATAACAACTGAAATAATTTTAAAGAATAAAAGAAAGGAAGTCTTATTTTCTTATCGTATGAAACTTATCAGATTATATCGTAACGTTATCGATCTGTCCAGATGAATAATATCTTATACACTTGTTTGTACGTTTCACGTGAGAATATATCTATTCAGAATATTGTGTGTAATTGTTCATCATTTAGAAAATCTTAACATAACAGTTTAATAGAATCGATAAAAATTTCTTCATATATGAAATAAATATAAAAAATTTTTCATTATTTGTAGATAAAGTAATATTTTAATTAAAAAATGATTTAAAAGAACAAAATTACTGCATCTAAAGTAACAGTACGTAGTAAAATATTTTTATACAAATTGAATGATTTACAAGATTATTATATGAAAATAATTCATTAACTTATAATTTAATAATTTGATTATTTAATTATTATTATTTATTTCTTTCGCTGTAGCCTAATACGTGTAATTTATAAATTTACACGATTCATTAGGTAGTGTGAATGTCACAATGTTTCGAATGATGTCACAACCTGTTACCAGTTGACCTATGTCTTTTCTTCTAATCTACATAATTAGGGAGATGGTGATATTTTACGTGACGCCAGTACGAATCGATCTTTTAACATATTTCACGATAGTTCATACAACATCGTTGTCAATTTAAATTAAACAACAAGTTTTTATCCAGTTAATAAAATAAACATTAAAGTTTAGATTTTAATCGTATCGTAATTTAATTTGAAGACAATCGTCATATTAAAAGATACGATTAATTTCAATCGATGCAATTATCATCGATCATTCGAGAACACGAACATTAGTTATCTAGCGCCAATAATAAAAGCTTATATACAATTTCCTGATGGCAATACGTAATAGATAGTAGAAGATAAGGAACCACATATCCCAAGGTTAACACATACGTTAGCTGCTTTGACCAAAAAGAAGGTACTAACGTTTTAATAAACTTTCTTGTATTTTTTATTACGATAACACTGATCTTTATACATTTAGAAAAATCTTTACGTGATGGTTGACAACTCATATAACAATTTCTTTATTAAAATATATGTAAAAAAGATATTTTAAAAAAGAAATCGGAACTATGTAGACCAACAAAATTAAAATTGACTATACATATGTTTAAGGATACATATTATGTACATTATGTATTTGCCAACATTATTATTTGCACTGTGATAATTTGTCTAATTCGTTTGAAAAATATTTGTACAAAAATTCATAGCCTTCTCTATCTTTTTTTTTTTCTTTTTTTAACAAACTATGGACCTATCTAAATACGCTCTATCTTTTATTCTCTTCAATTATTTCATATTAACGTTTGTTATACACTTATTATTACTTAACACTTAACTAACCGCGCGCGACATAGTCAACTGTACTTTTGCTACTGAATATTTTTCACAAGTAAGGTGAACTAATATTCATTATTTAAAAATTATTTAAACGATTAATTATATTTTTTTTATGTTTAAATAGAAAATGTTTGTCTCTCTCTCTCTCTCTCTCTCTCTCTCTCTCTCTCTCTCTCATGATGATGGTTGCAAATAAATCCAGATTTAAATAACAGAAAAAAGAAAATGAGTTGATATGATTAAAATGAGAGATCTCTCTCTGGCAGTGCGATTGACTAAGTGTTTACATCGTAATTCATTAATAAACGATCATCATCTAAGAGGAAAAACAATTGTACTCTGTGGAAATATGAACCTTTCTTACAAAACGTAGCGTCTTCAATAACATTGATATTCCTAACTCGTAGTATGTCTAATTAGAATTACAATGTGAACGGAGGTGTGTACGGATAATTGAGCATGCGTATCCAATTGCCTTATCATCGTCGAAAATAACTTCAATTACATAGATTCAATAAGGAAAAATCACGTATTTTCTTCGAACTGACTTACATACGAATGATTGAAAACAAATTATTTATATAAAGGTTTCATTGTTCTTTAAATTCTAATTTTTTTCATTTTTTTTTCTTTTTTTTTTCTTTTTTGATGCTGCATGAATTGTCTTTAACAAATCTGATGACGTTTAAAAAGTAATTGTAAGAAGTAAAAGACTTTAATTAAACTAAATCGATAAGACACAATGAAGATGAAATTGTATAATCATAATCGTTCAAAAATCGATAGTTTCTCTAAACTACGTTAGTAGACAGATACAGGAAATGAATGACTAGTATCATAATATATTTGAAACGTCAAGACGACATTACCTATACGGATCAGTAAATCTATACTTAAAACCGGGCGACCTTCATTAGTATGAAAGAAAAAAAAGAAACTACATTTTTTTACTGTCTTATTCTTCTTCTTTTTATTATATTATTATATTTATTATATTTTTCATTTTTCATTTAAATTCTTAGGTGTGACAAAAATTTATGAAACGATATTAAAAAGAAAGGGAGCATAAATATAGGATTTTATAAAAAAAATTATATATATATATATAAACTAAACTAAATATGTATATATATATATTGTTTTTCTTTCTCTTATTTTTCCTTTTTTATTGTAGGCACGTTTGATCGTCATTGCTATCATACATTTAGCGATTAATAAAAGTTTTTAACGTAAATAAAAGAAACCATAGTCGGACGACTTAGTTAGTCGACGAACTTAGTCAAAAAATTATGAATTTTTTTGGATTGAAATTAATTGTAAAATAAATCAAAATATTTCATTGCTTTTAGATATTACGTGTTAAGTATAATATTGATTTAAAAATTCAATACAGAATATCTTGAATTTTTATAACAATCTTAACCAGGTTTTTTTTAATAGTCGAATATTTATTTTAAAAAATCGAATAAAAATTTCCGATATATTGAAACAACGTCACACAGATAAATAATTTAGTGGTCATTAAATAGCTAAACATGGTTTTTTAAGACTTTTATCATGTGATGTAACTTTTTGTTAATGAAAAAAAAAAATATATATATATATATATATATATATATATATAAGTTCATAAAATATTTATTACTTCCGGCTTTCACTTATTTTTATTTCTTTTTTTGAATTTACGTATAAACCACAATAAATATCAGAATAAATTTCTATCTCTAAGAAATTTTTCAACGAAAGATATTTCGTCATAATGAGACATTCTCTCTGACGACAAAATAACATATTTTTCAAGATGATAGTCTTAGAAAATGATGAGTCGATTAATGAATCAGATACTACAATTATAATCAATACTACGTCATCAACGAAATTCATCGATAAACTTATCGTCTTAGTGAAAGATATATAGATGATATAATACGTTCATATTAATGATACAATAAATCTTGCATGATGAAATACATCATGTACATTTTATTTGTATTACAATGGATCACTTTTACATCGTACTATTTTTTGTTTTTTTTTACTAAGAGTTCTCATGTCTATTTATATAGTGACGATAATAAATCATGTTATTCGAATTCAGTCAGTTAGATATGAGAATGATTAAATATTTCCAAATGAAAATACTATGTTAATTTATCATTCGATTAATTTTTATTTCAACCTCGTGAAAAAAATCCACTAGGAAAATTTCTTCAAATTAAGAATTTTAGGAAAATTTTTAACGATTTGATCAAAATTAGAAAAACCCCCCCAAAAAACATAAAAATATATCGTGACAAATAACATAATAATTCATGAAGTAATTACAATCGAATTGAATGAATTGCTAATCAATATCTCATTGATATTACAATAATAAACTTCTAATCAATTCAAATATAAATCATTCCCGTATAAATCGTGATAGTTTTTATAAAATATTTTTTTGTTGTTAATGACTATTACAAGACTTGCTACGCATATATAATTGCTTAATATAAATATATTACGAACGATTGTTTTGACTTTGATCATTATATAATTTTATATATAAGGAAACGTGATTTGTAACTAACAGTACCGTTTTTCTTAACTACTGCGTAATTTGATTTTTTTTTGTTTAAAAATCACGCTGGATAATTAACAAATTAAAAGTATTCAATGCAATAGAATTGACTGAACATGATGAAACTTCACAAATTTTTGTTAAGTTCAACGATCTCGTAATATTATTTTAACTTAAAGTAAAAAAAGAAAAAACTAATAAAAAAAAAGAAGAAGAAAAAAATATATTTTTTTCGGAGGAAAAACGATAAAAATAATTAAAGCAATGATAATAATTATCTTTTAACTCGTAAGTTATCAATCGTAAATAATACTCTCCAAACGTTGATATTTTCAGAGACCTCTCTACCTGGTTGCTTGCTTGCTGGCTGCCATTTGCTGGTTACTTTAAAGAAGAAACTGTCGAGAGATAATTCCGCGTATCTCAAAAAACCTTTCGCTGCCAACCAAGCACATCACACGATGATACCAAAACCGATAAAGTGTTTATACCTTACTTTGGTCGCCTTCTTAATCCTATTTTCGCGTCTGATAAAATTGAAAATCAATATTGGAAAAGTACACCGAAAAATCGAGAAAAAAAAAAGTAAATGGCGATAGTGTGTGATATATTTCATTTAATAAGATTTTTTGGGGAAAAAAAATCAGTCACGAATCTTGATCTTTTATTTTTTCTCTCTCTCTTGTCTTATTTCATGCTGTAAAAAAAAAATTTGTGAACGTAGCAAAATATTGAGAATTCAATGTATCCGCTTAGTGTCTGATTAGCGTCATATTTCGCTGAATCTTCCTTTTTTTTTCTCTCTATCTTTATGCACACACATACATGCATTTATCGATAATACTTATTTTGCTTGAACGTCTTATTGTCATTAGATATAATAATTATTATCGTCTGAAATCTTGGCGCTTTTCTAACACACGTGTGAATTAGATGTTCACGTACTCGTGTTTACCATACACGTGCATACATATATGTATTCTATCCATGGAATACCGGACACAGAGAAAGAACTCGCATTTACATGTGCACCGTTTCATCTCCGTCATGGCCTTGAACGCTAACAGCGTAAAAACGTCGTAAAGAGATGACTTTGAGTAGCAAGATTTTCTTTTTCTTTCTTTGTCATTTTCATTGGAAAAAAAAGAATACATAAGATTCTCTATCTCTCTTTCTTTTTTTAGATAAATAAAGAGTGAAAGTGTTACGGATTTTAAATCGAAAAAAAAAAGAAAAAATACTTTTATTATCTTGTTTTCCTGTTATGTTTATGTTTCTTGAATGGAATTCGTATTTTTTATCCTAATCACGTTCGTAATCCTTTTTTTTGCATATAAACTCAATGCCGCATTAAGAAGAATATCCTTATCTTTTAACTTTTTTTTTCTATAGTTTCGAACTTTGTTATTAACATAACCGACAGTTTTTCAATGACTCCAAGAAATTATACATATGTGTGTGTATTTTACTTGTGTGTACGCATATCAAATATCGTATGCTTTATTCAGAAGACGTTCGTTTCATATGAAGAAACGTTAATTGTACCGTTGTCTGAAACACGTTTTGCGTGTTACCAATACAATCTTGTTTTTTTTATACATATGACACTTAGATATGTACACACACACACACACACACACACACACACACACACACCACACACACACACACACACACACACAGACAATAATCTTTCTAATTATATCTTTTCGTACATGTAAGAGAAAGTCCGATGCATAAGTGAACATATTTAGAAACGTTCGTATGAGAGAGAGTATTCTCTTGTTATAAATTTGATCCTAAAATAAATTTCTATTATCTTTCTCCTCTTTTAATAATTTTATTAACATCTAAAAAACGTTATCATTGCACATAAATAAATTCGTTATGCGAACTGGTAAGCTAATTCAACCGGTGCATACGGGAATGCACGAGTTTATCTCAAATTATATTTTTTATTGTTTCATTTTATTCCGGCATAACCTCAAAATATTCTAAACATCTTTGAGAATGTGTTTTGTTTTTTTTCCAAAATTACAATTTAAATAACCAATGATCACAAGTTTATACGGATGACGAGTATACACGTCAATCAGTAAGACAACAGTTACCAAGTATGATAATCTTTTTGCGTTGACATTTCGATTCGATGTTAACAGGAATATCGAATGGCTATTAGGAATTTCCAAAAAGGTTTTTATTATCCTAAAGTTATTATTAAAGTATCGTTTAGTTTTTATTTTTGTCTCCTTTTATTGAAGTGATGCATATTAATGACAGATATTTACATATTATTTACTATTTTTATTTTTTTATAGATACGAAGAAATTAATTTCTAGAAATGGATTTGTCGTACAAACGATTATACCCAAGTCAATTATTTATTTGTCACTTGTAAGTTAATACGATAAAGCACGAGATGTAACAACCTTCTTGCGTGTTGTTAATAATAGCGTTAATTAATTCTTATTATTTCGAAACTAGCAATTGTCAGGTTGTACACGTTCCCGTACATGTACATGTTTATTACTTACTCTAATCAATTGATTTTAAAGAGTACTCGTGTAAACTGTGAAATTGATAATTATTGAGAAAGTATAATTATAATGTATAATTTTTAACTATCGTTAAATTATTTTTGTGTAAAAATATACAATACCATCAATTTTAATGTTGCCACATTAAACACCAAGAGTGATCATTTTATCGCAAAAAAATAATACTTGGAGATTATTATAATATAAAGAGAATAATAAATACAGTATTTTATATACATGAAATATACAATATTAAAAAAAAATAATCTCTTTTGCGATAAATTGAGAATAATGAGCGTTTTTAAAAGTAGCAAAAGTTATTTGTGCCATTTGTTATTACAACTGCGACTAACCACCATCTATATATATATATATATATTTTTTTAAATGTTCACAACAACATAATCAAAATAAAATGACAACATTTTGTCTCTTCATCAAGCAAAGAACTTAAATACATTCTTTATCATGATCGTCACGTCGATCTTTCAAAGTGGAATCAATTCTGTCGTAACATGAGACAGATAGACGACGGGTTAATAAAATCAAAAATAGGATAAAAATTTCCTCGTTTTAATGATATTTGTCATTTCATTTGTAATACGAAAGAAAAAGAAAAGAAGGTTAATTATGACAATATGCTTTTATCAATGACGTAGATCGTTGACTAATGATATAAATTAATAATCAAGGATTGTGTACCGTTGTAAGAATAATATTTTTAAATCTGAATAACGAGCTACATGACGAATTTTTGGAATATACAAAAATTTATAGCATATATAAAATTTTTTTTTTATGTAATTTAAGTACATATATATATATA
>NW_015148993.1:1283275-1353082 GCF_001465965.1 Polistes dominula | reverse complement strand
TATATATATATATATATATATATATATTTCTTCTGTGCACGTTTATGTAATTGATCTCCTCCTAAACAGCTGGACCGATTTTAATAAAATTTTGTGTGTGTCTTAAGGTGGATTCGAGAATAGTTTAGATTTACAATTCGGTCCAATTTAAGTTGTTTATTTAATTAATTTTTTATTTATAAATTGTTATACGAAAAGTTTATAGGTTGAAGTTAATCGATATTTTTTGTTGATATTATACTTTTCGATATATTCGATATATTTCTCTTATCGTTTCCTTCGTGCTATTATTGTGTTTCAAAAAATCGTGTGCTAATTGAAATATTACATTAAGATCTAATTAGTGTTTAAAGAAGTTACTCATATAATGCCTGAGGATATCAAAATATTAATAAATTTTCCGTGCTTTTCATAAGTATTTTTCCTTATCAACTACTATCTTACTAAATATATCGACAAATTTGATTTTAACTATGGGAAAGTTCAGATATTTTCATATAAATACGGGAGTATATATGTAATAAATTAATTTAAAAAATGTATTAATAATAAATAAATTAATTACATCTATTATAATTTAAGTACAATTATATATATATTATCCTATTATCCTATAATATATATAAATATATATAGAAATAAATATGCGTATTTATATTGTAAAAAAAAAAAATTATATTTACATTTTAAACATTCTATTTGATGTGTTAATAAACGATAAGAATGTTATCGTAGTTGGCCGATTACTTTCAAGCAAAAAGAAAAAGGAAAAGAAAAAAATTTAAATGAAAAAAAAGAAAAAAAAAATAAAGAAAAATTTCGTACGAATAAGAACAGAAAATTAAAAAATTTGAAATCAACTAGGTGCTACAAAATAGCGTTATTACCGTTGGCGGTGATTCTTTTATCGTATTCGATTTTGTTCGTACTTGACTCGAGCAGTAAAGTGGGAAGGAAAGAAGCAGCGTGGGTTTTAGTAGACGCACACTGTAAGCGGAAACAAGTAGAGCCAGCCGAGTCAGTTTGCACCGAGTCCTCAACGTGGGAGCAGTGCTCTGTTAAGTTAGTGCGTCCTTGTAATAGAAAGGAACTTCTTTCTCTCTCTTTCTATTTCTTACCTTTTTTTTTCTTTCTTCTTATTTTTTTTCTATTCTATATTTTATTCCTTTTTATTACTCGCGCGTGAGTTTTTATTTCAAGAAGTTTTTCTTCATTCAAGTTCTTGTTTATTATTTCGAATTATTCTTTCTTTTTGTTAATCATTATTAAAAACGTGATTAACACGAAGAATAAGCGAAGAACGAGATTAATCAATTGAAATAATAATAACAAAATCAAATATAAATACAGTGAGTTTATTGAGAAAATTATTTTTCAAGTAAAAGTGTGCTGTATTTTACCAGTGGTTATAAGAGATTATAATAATATATTACAAAAAAAAAAAACAATTTCTTCTTCCATCATCATCCTGTCACGACCGAACGTTGTTTTCAGTCCAGGTAAATATTAATCATCAACGATATTTTGATTTTTTTATTTCTTCTTTCTGTTTGCTTTTCTTTACTCTGCCTCTCTTTCCTCCCCCACTCTTCAACTTTCGATTTTCTCTCTCTTTCTGTTTTATTTTATTTTTTTTTTTTATTTGCATTTGACTAAAACACATTGACACAGGTATTAATGATTAAATATTAACTTATTTTATCTTTTTTATTTCTTTTATTTTATTTTACTTCGTTCTTTTTCTCCTTTCACGTTTTACCTAATGTGACCCTGACGACATCGACGATTATGATTCGTCGTATAACAGTTCTCTGACGATTCTTTTTCATTTCTTGTATTTGATTTATGGTAGATTTTGAACGGATGAATAAAATTCGAATAAAACCGTTATAAAAGAGATCGGTTTCTTATTGTCGGTTGATTCTTCTCAAGTTAGAGGGCCCACTTTGCACGTATCTTTAAAGTAGATCTTCTTTGTACCACCTATTTTCAAGATGAGATAGTAATCTATCTATTTATCTATCTGTATATCTATCTATCGGTTGTTGATCACGAAAAAAATTCATATCAATTTAGTAATCGACCAACCGAATATTTTCATATTCGCAATATCAAACAATTTATCAATCAGACTTTTGGATTTCTTATCATTATTATATTCTTTTTTTTTTAATATTTTTTCTTTCTTCCTTCTTTAGAAAGTTTAATAAATTTTATGACATGTTATTTGATATTGATTATATTAAATTTTTTATAATTTTTATATTTTTTTTAAAAGTAGTAGAAAGTGTGTAGTAACAGGTATTAGTTATTTTATTTCAGTAATATAATTATATTGTAGTATTAGTAGTTATATTATAATATATTGTAATATATATTTATTTATATAATATTATATTTCAATTAATAAATTAAATACTAATTAACATATTAATTATTAAATAATATAAATTTATATATATAACAATATTATATTATTATAAAATATAAAATTTTGTATAGTAATATAAAATAAAATAACACAAATTAAGTTGTTATTAATTAATTTGTAATTACAATTAATAATAAATATTATAATATTAGTAATACCTATACATTATAAATAATTGTTGAAGATTTAGGAAACATCATTTTCTAAAAAATAATATGATAATTAAAGGACAAAGATTTCTTTTTTTGTTATATACACACAAAATGATCAACAGTCACATAATTGAGTCTCAATACATCTGAAAACCATAAGGAACTTGTGCCTGTATATTTTAACCATAACCCCTTTCTATATTGTATATACAAAAAATATTGTAATTAAGGACCGCTTAAGGACAGGTTTGCTCAGCAAAACAAAAGAACAATTCATGATAGAAAGCCTTGAAAGTAATATCGAATAAACGAAGTAGTAACAGCAGCAGCAGCAACAACACCAATGAAAATCATTAAGCACACCATATCATTATATTAATATTTAATACATCATTATATCCAATTTCTTCCTTATAAGTTTATTCATGGTCATAGTCCTTAATCTTACTTTAAATAGTATTTCTATTACGTAATATTGATCGTAGAAATGAAATATAATCGTTTAGATAGGTTTTAATTATTTCTTGAGAAATTTGTCTTAAAACTCCGGAAATTTCAAACGATAAAAATCTAAAGTTATCGAAAAAACTTGAAACAACTTCAGATATCTTTCTGCATATTTGTTTTTTTTTTTTTTTGGAAATATGTATTTTTTTCGAATTGATTTTTGAACTAATATCATTCCTTTTTTCGTTTACTTTACGCATATTTGAAGTGATTACAATATTTTCAATTTTTCTTCTAAACTTTCGTAGTATTTTCGTTTATTTTGGTCTTTTTCCTATCATCGTCTATCATTTTACTTGGGGATTCTGTTGATATAACCATAAGACGTGTTTGAAAAAGAGAAAATATTTTATCTCTCTATTAAATTCATCTCTTATTTTCCTTTAATTTTATCTCTGTGTCTATTTTCGTCTATCAACGTTACTTGGATTCTGTTGACATAGGACAGATAAAGATAGATACATACAATTAGGTTGTTCGGAAAGTAATTTCATGTTTTTTTTTGTAGAAATGGAGGAATAACCTTCTCTTCGAGGTTAAACCTAGGCCTTTCAAGTGGGCATGAACAGTTGAATTTGATAAATTTAATCTCTCATTGATCTCACGTGTTGTTATTTGCCGGTTTGTATAAACTTTATTGTGTCAAGAAAAAATGAAATTACTTTCTGAACAACCCAATATTTATTATTATTAACTCTTAAAGTGCTACAGACGCGTTTGCTAACAATTGCCAGAGTGGTCTATTAATATTTAATTATAAATTAAATTATATTCAGAAAGAAAAATTTTTATTATTAAATATCATTTATTATTAATAAATTATTCCGTTCCTACAAAACATTTTGGTTAAAAGTATTCACTACTCAAAGGGTTAATTATTTTAACAGTATAGTTAACGAATAAAAAACAAATGATGGGAAAATCGTATTATCCTGTTGGTATATTTCCTCTGTTGATGATTTTTCTTGTTGATTCATAAATCACTGCCAATGGGAGGAAGGGGGGAAGGAATACGTGTAGAAATTACCGGTATTAAAACTGGGATTTACAATATTCACGTAACGGCATCATTTTTGTGGTTATTATTTCTCTTCGATTTAGAGCATTGATATAGTTTTGTCTTGTTTTTTGTCTTTTTATTTAATTACTTTGAAAATTTAGCCGATAATTTAGTATCGTCAGTTATATTTCTCACTCAGTGCGTTTACTAGAAACGTTTAACAAATAACTTTTAGATTTATCGTTCTAGAAATAGCTCATGAGAGATCATCAATCGTGTTTACAAACACATGTGAAAAAGTTTTCCTTTTCTAATGTTTATTCTTCTACATTCGTCTTACTCACGATTCTTATAGCATATATATATATAGATCGTTTTTACATTAGTAAATGAAATAGTTCGTTAAAATTTATATAAATATTCCATTTTATTACTTATTATTATATTATTATATTTATTATTTATTTTATTTATTTTATTTAATTAATTTATCTATATTGTTTATTATTTTGTTTAATTTATTTATTTATATATTTATTATTTATTAATATATATTTATATCTATAATATATTTTTATTAAATAATATATTTATATTATATACTAGTATTTTTATTATAAATATATAATTTATAAATTATTATCTATATTATATTTATTATTATATTTTGTTATATACCATTTTTTTATTGCAATAATTTTCAATCTAAATAATTTTTTAATAGTTATGTGAAATATTAAATACATTCTTGAAAAATATTCTCTTTTTCCAAAAATTATACTAATTGTGATTCATGAGTCATAAAATGTTGAATCATCGATTAATCGGCAGGTAATTACTATCAATTAAAATCTAATATCATTTTTCTTTCAACATAATAGATTTATATATATGTATACTAATACAAGTAATTTTATTATAATTGCATTTTTACAAAAGAAACAATATAGATAATATTTAGTGTTAATTTATGGTTTAAACCATTTCGAAAAATGGATTTTACGTGCAGTAGTTTCTAGTAGTCATAATAGTAGGATAATAAAAAAAACAATACAAGTCTGAAGAATGATTGTGGTTCGTTTTAACATGAGAAGAGTGAAGAGGATTATCCTATTCTAGGTAACATCGACGCATAAGGCCATTCACTATTTTGTAATTCTCGCGCGAATGAGACATGCGATAGTGTTGGTACACGTCATATAGGTCGCCAATGAGATAAATACCTTCTATAGGGAATATTTCGTGTGAGACTGGGTTACTAACGTAAAAAAAAGTTGCTATCTCTATTGTGTTGCGTATTGATAAAAAAAAAAACAAAGAAAAAGAAAGACAGTAAAAAGAAAGAAAGAAAAGAAAGAACAAATAACATAATAGAAACGAACATATACGTTCTATGATCTATTAGAAAGGTGCTATATTTATGAGTTTCATATTCGAATTAATTACATAAAGGTATATTTTATTACGTTTTATTTTCACGAATAAAACGATAACAAATTGATTTAATTATCTTTCCTTTCTATATTTGTAACAGATTTTACGTGCTTGTATATTTTTATACTCAATCACTAAAAAAAATAGGAAATGAAAGAGTAAAAGAGAAAAGGAATATAAAAAAAAAAAAAAATAGAAGAAAAGAAAAATGGATAAAATAAATAAAATAAAGTAAACTAATATATCAACTTAGTATTTTTTTTCTTTTTTTTTTTTCTTTTCTGAGTACATTGAGATAATGTGCGTTAGATAGTAACTTCGGGGAAATTATTTATTTTCATGTTTTACGCGATAATAAAAACGCAAAGACGACGACGACGACTACGTTGGAATTACATTTGCGGAAAGAATATTATTTTTATTTTTTTTGAAGAACCTTGCTAATGATTAATATCATTCGATTTACGATATTCGATCTGTATTTTTATACTAATTAATCATCATTAAGATCATCACGTTGAAAATGGTGTTTTATGTGTTATGTGATCGATTAAAAAAAAAAAAAAAAATACAAGAAAAATATGTTGCCAATTATTTTCACATTTCTGCGCATTTCGGTAGAATTGCGTTACGGAATTTTTCTCACCTCTTTTCGATATATATTTTATAACATAATTTTTCTCAATTCAATCTTTGATAGTTTTATATTTTATTATTTTCGGTAAATAAACGATATTTTTATATTTTATTATTTTCGGTAAATAAAATATAATAATATAATATTACCATAATACTCGGGTTGCATTGTTGATATTTCTACTTATCGCTTCTTTACGTTACGGCGCGTCGGTAGTCGAATTTTGGGCCTGTCGAGAAACTCAACCGAAATGGGCTGGGCGACGAACGTGTTAAAAAATCGATACTGATAATGACATATAAATTAAAGTGCCACAAAGATACGATGCCACGTTACTTAGTTTCTAACTTATCAAGATAACTCTCTCCCCTACTCACCCCACTCACAATTTGATATCATTTATAATTAAATCTTAATAAATTAGGTTAACAATGATAAATACTTTTTCAATTTTTCTTCGTACAATCGATTACTTACCTTATAACGTTGATGACATTTAGATTTCGTTTTAACTGAAATTATAAGAATATTCATCATTTTTCATTCATTTATTAAATCAACTATTAATATTTCTAAATAATAATAATAATAATAAAACAGAGTAACTTTTACTTTAAATTTAAAATTCAAACAATTATCTTAACGTAGCCTAATATTGTATGATAAAAAAATAACATATTCAAAAAAAATTCGTTTCAACATAAATTAAGATTATTCTTCATCCTTCATTCATTCATTAAATCAATTCTATATACATTTTTAAATAATAATAATAATAATAATAATAATAATAATAATAATAATAATAATAATAATAATAATAATTAAAAGAAAAGAATAACTTTTACTTCAAATACAAAATTCAAACAATTGTCCTAATATTGTACGATGAATATTCAGCAAAAAAAATGATCTTCTTCTAATTAACCTTGAATAGTACATAATTAACATTAATGATAACATAAAAAATACTTAAATAATAAAACTTTTAATTCATCGAATGGATCGAACGATCCACAGAGTAGAAGTTTTATCGTCGGCGGTCGTATTGTTGGATCACGCCATGGGTCAATAGGTTAATACGAGAACGATGATGTTGTTTTCAGTGAAACGTTACTGGTCTTCTTCTTCTTCTTCTTCGTGATCTCTTCTCGAAACGATCTCTTGAAACTTACAAGGTTTGTCTGAAGTCACACACACCACACACATATCTAAGCTTTTAATCTACAATACTCTCTAAAAAACGGAAAACAAGATTAGTGAATCTTATCGTTTCGCGTGTTCAATGATAGATCATAATATCGAAAAAAAGCTACGTGAGAAAAAAATGTGGGAAAAATAATGGGGGAAAATAAAAGGTGACAGATTTCAAATGAACTTCGTTCGAAAGGGTTTTCACATCATTTAGATGCATCATATTTTCTAGAATGGTTTTAATACACATACATACATACACATGGTTTCTAGAATAGTTTTAATACACATACATACATACACATGTCTCCTAGAATGATTTCAATGCACGTACATACACATGTTTTCTAAAATAGTATTAATACACATACATACACATATGTGTATACATATACATCGTGGTTTTATACACTAATACATTAGTACATGTTATTTTTACAAAAGCTGATAATAATCCTTGACAAAATCGATATCATACTTCAACTACAATCTAAACGATCATTTGCTTTCTACGCTGTGTTGTTCTCTTCTTTCTTTTTCAAATTATTTTATATTATTATTTTTTTTTGTATAAAAAGGAAGGAGAAGAAGAAGAAGAATAAGAGATCGATAAACTCGGAAATAGACGAGAAAGATATAATGGGGAAACGTAGTTTCATGTTATTTGCATGCAAGTAGAATTCGTTGCATGGCTGTATAGTGCAATTATCTTTTGCACGCACGGTACCTACGACGGTGCGTCTGGTGGGGTGTAGAGCGGTATGGTGCGGTACGGTGTTGTTCGTGCTATGATATTCTTAGATTTCAATGCTTTACTTCTACTATATTATGTCGTTCTCTTTTTTTTCGTTCTTTTCTTCTATTTCTTTTGCGTGTTGCATAGTCAAAGATAAAAAGTAAAGAGAATATTATGATAAAAATAAATAAAAATTATTGCAAAATAAAATACGATAATAAAATAAAAATTATTATTAATAAATATATAATGAATTTTAATTGGATGTAAAATTGGACAGAAAAAAATGTGAAGTCAAATTATTATAAACATTATTATTAATAAATAAATTTATTAAATAATTATATTATTATTAAAATAATATTTAATAATATTACACAAATAAAAATAATATAATATTATAATAATAATTAAATTAAAATTATATAAAAATAATATTATAATAATAATTAAATTATTATTAAATTAAATAATAAATAACAAATTTTAATTCGAAATAAAATTAGAAAAAAAAAACAAAACGTGAAGTTAAATTTGTATAGATTATTAATAAATATATAATACATTTTAATTCGATATACAATCGGAACAAAAATGAAGTCTTTTTTCAAATTTTCAAATGAAAATTATTAGAGTTATAATAATTATTGTTATTGGACGTGCAAAGTTTCTAAAATTTCCTTGTTCGTTTTTACATCATTGGTAGCAGCTGGTTTTTGATGTTAAGGTGCGAAAGGAGGTGAAGGTTGGTCGCGTGTTAACACACGCATATGCAGTAACCGTGTAACACTTGTACCGTTGTATTCGTTGTCGTAGTCGTCGTCGTCGTTGATTCAACTCAACGAAGTATGAGTTTTCGATCGAAAGGTATCACCAGGGAAATCGACGAATACGATACGCTTTATAAAAGACCCATACCCATACGATATTATAAATATAGTGAGAAAATAAAAGGTATAGAATAGTATGATGACTGTCGTGGCGCTAGTTCTACTCGCTCGATAAAATATAAAATTAAGTAGAAGGAAGAAACCTATAGGAAAAGGCAAGAAAAAAATAATAAAAAAAAGAGAATAAAAAAAAAAAAATAAAGGAAAAATACTAAACGATCGAATATTCGTAAGGTGTACTACCATAGTCAAATACCAACGATAACTTTACTGTTATACCTCGTAAAAAAAAGAAACTTGACAATTGTTCTTACTTGTCAACGTCTAATGACTTTATAACTTGATCAATAACTCCTTTCTTACCATAATTGAGAATAATAATTTGAAATGAGTGATTTGGTAAATGGAAAATTGATTGATTTTTTTTCCAGAATAAGTATTACAAGCTTGTCCATTAACGTAATTTGTAATTTGAGTTATAGTTGCTTTCCTATAGATTAATCAATCATTTTTCTTTCTTTTATTCTTTTTTTTTTCAATTTGTAAATATATAATTATATTGTTTTTACGTGAGATAAAGATATGAAGTATATATATATATGTATTGTTGTTAGATTTATGAGAATCAAAGCATTCTATTTTTAAAATGATATTTCCATTTATTTACTAACATGTTTTCCTTCTATTAGAATTTTTTTTACCACGTTTTCACGTTTTCCACAGTTCGACACGTGAATCGTCTCAATGCTAACGAACGAGGAACACTTTGAGAATGAAAAAAAAAACATCGAGTCGAAGAAAAACGTCTTGCACATTTTTTTCATTCCGATTGATAATCCAATGCGATATCACAATTTATTTTGATGAGGTGGAAGTGGGGATTTACACGTCTATGTTTTTCTTAATTCCATCCAAAAAAATAGGAATACCCGTTAAATTGAATTTCGACTCATTGTTATAAATATAACATCGTTATCGTTAATTTATCAAGTGATAAATTTTATTTATCATTGGTGTTAAACGGTTAAATATGTCGATCATATAACTTGACGATTATACAACAAATGATAAGATGCAATTTGCATTTCTATTTTAACGTTTTGTAAATATTAAATGACAAAAATAAGTCTTTGTATATACTGGATAGGTGTCTATATGTGCAATATCATATTCCTATATCATATATATATATGATATACAATACTAAGTTAAATTGAATTATGACTGTTTGCTGATATTTTTCAACTCGTTGCTAAATCTTGTTGAAAATGCAATATGTCTGTCGTACTTGTTTTCAAATCATAAATATTAAAAAAGATATGAAACAATATAACTCTTTTTCGCGTTATTGATTAATATTTTATTTTGTCTTTTTTAACATAAACGATCTTTGTTGAAAATGTTTGCTGCTACGTTCCCACGATTGTTGCGAAATGTGAAGCATAAGCATTTGTGATAATTGTGTTGGTAGTAGTGGCCTGGGGCTCGTACGAGCCCGACTTTCGGAAAGTTAGCAATCGTGACACTTTCCCTTGAATCGTTAACTGATACAGTACATAGAAAGCTCTTATCATCATCTTCATCGTCATTATATATTCATAGGAAAATTTATATCTTCTTTTAAAGAAGTAAACATTTTTCAGATTTTTTATTTAAATACGAGTGCATCATAAATTTAAATACACTTAGTTGATTATATTTTTTTTTATCTAGGAATTAGTAGAACTCGTATATTATTGTCAAAGTTATTTAAAATTTATAAACAAGATAATTAAATCTGGCCTTCAGTTTATGCTTTAAGTATACTTTACATATATACATACATATATGTACTTTTCAATCAATATTTTCCAGTTTTTTTATAATTTATATATTTTTCATATACATTGATATCTTAGTAGAACATACAGTTAATATTATAATTTGTTAACTTATTATCTTCTAGTATATTTTACATATATACTTATATTTGTACTTTACAATCAATATTTTCTAGTTTCTTTTTACAATTCATATATTTTTCGTATCTATAAATATTCTAGTGAACGTTAATATTATAATTTGGTTAACTGACTTAACATTAGAATATTTAGGACAAGCTTTTTGAACCAAGTTGAAATAATTTACCGATAAAGCTTTTTACTTCATACGTCGAGGTGGCGACCACTAGTTTACGTCAACGTCATGAATGCATGAGCTATTTCTAGAGTGCTATAGAATGGTATAAAAGCGTTAGAAAATAACCGGACTTTGAAGTTTTCTGATATGATCATAAGGTACTATCCCGAATAAAAAAAAAAAAAAGAAGAAAAATCTCTCTCATTTTGAAATAAAACATGAAACTTTTTGATTGATAACCAATAATATTAAAAAGTTACGTAAATTTTTCAAGTAAAAAATATATAAATGAAAATTGAGTAGAGTCAAGTCAAAAGATTGTAAAAAAAACAGAAAATAAAAAATAAAAGTGCAAGAGTAACGATGCGATACGATGGTATCCGATGTTTCCTCAGGTCAATGTCTTTTCTATAGATACATACATATAGTACGATGAAACATCCTCGATATCAGCGTTTCTCAATCTTTCTTGTTATACGATTAAACACATTTGTTTGTAATGATGGTATTATCCAAATATTTAATATACACAATTTGTAAAAACCTAATATTATATACTATAATATATATATACTATATATATATTTCAGCATTATACGAAGTGTCTTGTCTTGCGAGACAAATATTATGTTCGTCATGGTTTCTCGAACCTTTTCATTTCTCGAATTTGTAAATTAAATTCTGTACAAACTTTTTAAAAATATTTTACAAATACTGTATATATATTTTTTTCAAAATCAATTTAACTTGACTTAATATTGGACTGTTTTTGATAGATTGATTTTTGAAAATCTTTTACAAATATTTTATATATTTTTTTCAAAATCAATTTAACTTGGATTAATGTTCGACTGTTTTTGATAGATTGAGAAAAACTGTTTGAAATATTATTTAGGTTTGTAAGTGTTTATGTGTTTGATTTAGCAAACCTAAGTTGTTTTCTTGAAAATGCAAATTAAGTATTCTATAATTTTTATTGTATAAATCGTATCGATGTAACACCACGAAATGATCTAATCGAATTGAAATATTTCAGAAAAGAAATGTTGCAAATTTACTAACGATCAATAAAACAATTAAATTATAGTATTGTACATAAAATCGTGCAAATTATTCAAAAAATTAAAGCTACTTATCTTTTATTAACAGTACCGTTTATAGTTCAAACGAGTTTTGCCAAATAATATGCAAGTTATTTTTAAATTTAAAGAAATCATAAATTTTACTTTAATTATCGAATTAATTGCAAAGTAAATAAAAATATACATTTTTTATATTATCAATTATCTTTTGATAATGCTCCGGTAAGTCTTTAATGAGGACGTTATTCGTAAAAAGAAACAGAAAAAAAAAGAAAAATTCAACCAACGAACCAACAAGAACATATAATAATCTTGCACACATTCACACAAATGTATATATGCCCCAGCCAATTAACTAACTATTCCTTTCATACTAAAGGAAGATCACCGACCGGTTTGAGGTACCTCCGACTGAAATAGTGGCTCGAAGAAGAGTAGAAAATAAGGTTCAACCGAAGCAACTCGCTTGACCACTATAAAGAACACACGTTTTCACTGATACACACGAATATCATCACACGGTAATATATTGCGTGTTGAACTTTCTCGGAACCCACCACGGAAAACCCCTGAGCGCCTGACGTACCAAAATCACGACAATTTTTTATTTTGTTTGTAAACGATTAAAGTTTCTTCGTGATCACGTGTTGTACCAAATTTCATCTCAACAATTTTTACGAAATAATAACGTATGAAAGAGTTAATTTGTTATCAGACAAAAGAAAACACACGCAACCATCACGCTATTATTAAGAATTTGTATGAATATGTTAAAAATAAAATAACGAAACAATTCGACGAGTATTCCTCACATATGTAATATATATATATTGTACATATGTGCACATAATAAAACGTGTGATATCATATCTACTCTGTATAACCTTGAATGTTATTTGTTAAGAATATGTTGGATGCTTGTAGTCTAGGATTTTCTCGAACATTAAAAAATAAAAAGCATAAAACGTTTAAAAGCATAAACAAGAAATATTATTTTTACTTAGCTATAATTGTTAATTTAAAAAATGTGTAAATAAATATAGTTTACAAAGTAATAAGCACGTGATAGGAGTTGAAATGTTGTTTCATATCTCGTTGAAATGACATATGTTAAGTACTTACGTGCCACCAGTCTCGTATCCCCCATTCGTTCGTTCTCTTTCCGTTCTCTGCAATCGTGAAAACACCGATTGCGCTTTTTCTTCGAGTGTCATGAGCTTGCTCTCTCTCAACAACAACCTTTTGCGTTGCGATTTCGAGAACAACCGCATTATTTCTGCTATCATCGTCATTTTTGCTAGTCACTTTTGCAAATATGTGAAAAAAAAAGATTTATTTTACGACGGATGATCATGTGTTCACTGGGAGTAGAGGGTGAGGAACGGGGGAGGGTTTTATTCGTTTAAACTCGATGATATCGTTGTGGGGTACTTGACAAAGATTTGAAAATACGCCTTATCTTTATGATTTCTGCACCGTTTGATATAACCGCGAGCTTATACGTAAAATAGTCTAACTCCTCGGTTTGTTTAAACTATATTATCTTATATGTGTATATGTTCTATATATAAATATAAATATATATATGGTTGCATGTATATCATTTTACTTTGTAATCAGTCAATTGTAGGAAGATAGTTCATATAGTGATAGTGTAGTTTAATCATTTTATTGATACATAACCAGTTATGGAGATGATCAATGGTATCAAATCTTTTATCAATATTAATATTAATTTAATAATTTTGTTATTAGTATATATATTTTATTAATATTAATATTAATTTAATTAATTAATTAATTTGATATTCATTGAACCTTTATATATTTTTATTGAACCAATAGTCAACTTTTCATACTAATATAAAAAGCTTCTTGATAAAATATATTTAATTTATGTTAATATTATAAAAGATATTAATACTTGTTCTGTTCCTAAATAATTATTATGATTAGTATAACAAATTTGTGCATCAGTGTTTTAGTTTTTATCGAATCGAAGTCCTAATAAAATAGAAAACGATCGAATGTAGGTTTAATAATGATAAAATGACTTACCTGCATTGGATTCTCTACATTGTATTATCGGTCCGTGTTTAGCCTACTTTGTATTAATCGAGAATTATATATAGACATTCATATACCATAAAACTTATTTCATGCCCTTCGTGTATATTACGTGTGTGTGTGTTTTTTTTAAGTTCTATCTTTTAGAATCTACCTAGAAATACTCGTACATTAAGTTTTGTTTGAATAATTTCGCATATCTATCCAATCATTGTAAGGAATCATAGTTAATAATAGCTTTATCATTTTATCACAAAAATGATATATATACTCTATAAAAAGCTAGATAAATATTAATAATAATAATTATTATTATTAATATCAAATAAATATATAACTATTGTTACTAAGGTGAAATAATAAACACATAATTTCTGAAAATTTAAATTAGAAATAAATTAAAGTAATATTCAAATCCTTTTTCTATCATTATTTTACACTAGAGTAACATAATTAACTAAATTCAATCCAATAATAAACAAACATAATTTAATGTAATGTAGTTTATAACTACAATATTAGGAATAAAGTAAAATAATAATAATATTAATAATTAATTATTAATATATAAATTATTAAATGTTATTAATTATTATTAGAATATCTTTGATGATAATGAAATATATAAAATACTGTGCAATATTAATGAACTTATGAAATTGTTTAATTGTAAATAATAATAATAATAATAAATATTATTAATTTCATAATCAATAGGAATTAATTATATATCTATATATAATTATCTGTTAGTTCATTTAGTTATTTTTTTTTATTATTTCTTGCATGTTTTAGTAATGTCTCTGGAGGATTCACGACGTTCTCAACGACCGTACAGGTACGGTATGGTCCTTTTATGTGTTGGAGCTTTGATAAATTGGCTAGGACTTGCGGAAAATTATGTCGAACCAGTCCGATACGTTGGAGTTGCATGCATAGTAGCAGGGGCACTTTTGATATGTGCAGCTATGTGTTGCTGGTTACACGCGCCGCCAACTCGGACTAGCACGCACGCGCAACACGCGAATCATCCAATCACGGCCCAGGTAATTTATCATTATTATGAACGACAAATCTCTAAAGATTCATAATTTTCCTCTCGTTTTACTTTTTAAGACAAATCCTTTCATCTGAAATCAGTTCGAAAATCATGGAAACTGTATTCCCGTTAATGTAACGTCATTTATGAAGAAATAACATAATCGATTAATTGCAGTTTTTCCCCATCTCGATAAAAATTCATTGATTTACGTAGAATACGAACGTCATAAGTGTTTCCTTCTTTTTCTTTTTATTTAAATATCATCCATATCAAAGATTTATCATTATTATTGAGAAACGGTAAACTATAGTATTAAACGTAGGAACTCATTGCTAAAATGAGTCATCGATGATAGTTTTTCAAGTTGTACAGTTTAGTACGACATGCTTGAACGGCCTGGAAGATTCAAGAATCTTTTAGATCGATCTAATTGTAAGTCAATTTGATATGATATTGAAAAGGAAAAAAAACAAATAGAATTAACATTTTATACCGATATTATTATTATTCAATCGTTAACTTACATTGTAAATTAATTCAAAAGACGAACGTGTTTAAAATTCTTATTTTGTTTTTTCTTTTTCGATGTTTGCCTACTATCGGTGTAAAGAAACTTTAACGAGGAAGAAAAAAGTCAAGTTAGTCTAATTCTTGTGTACGATAAACGATCTTTTATTCCGATGACAAGGCTTAAATGTTTGCCGTTGCGTCAGTCGATTGCTTTTATCTAACAATAAGTAAGTTCTTTTTTTTTTTAAATATATATATAAGTTAATCAGGGAAATCTTCACTCACACGTTCATCATGAGCTGTTAGGCTCCGTCAACTTTCGTTTAAAGATTGTCTTTGTCGTTTATAACCGACCCTTATCGCGTTTCTTATCTGTCATAAATTCAAAGAAAAATATAAGAAAAACAAAATAAATAAAAGTAAGAAAAATTATTGAACTTTATTAACAAATACTAGTATGTTTATCAAAATAAATAAGGTGTTCAGTACAATAAATCATTATTATTTTTTGATTGATCTATTTGAAAATAAAAGAAAGAAAATACTTGGGGAATAGGTTTGTTACGAGTACCTTTTTAATAATTACGATATAGAAAGAAAAAATTATATTAGGATGGATCTAAAGTACGAGTTAGTCAAGTAAGAGACAACGAAAGGAGGTCGTCAGTTGACTAGAGTCGTTGTTAAGGACGGTTTACTACTTTAGGTATATTCACCCGGAAGTGTATATCTATAAAGGATATATTTTTATCTTTCTTACGGTTGATACACCTGTCTAACTTTGTTTTTATTTTGTTTTATTCTCTCTCCCTTAAATAAAACTAATATAACCTATAAATTTTTCGGTTTAAACGTTTCTTTCTTTTTTGAAAAGATCTTTTCTCTTTCTATTTCTTTTTTTATAAATTCTAACCTTTAGAGCTTTTGAAATATTTGAACTTGACGATTAAAAAGGGTTAAAATAATAAAAATATATATATATATATGAAAATGAATAGTTCACGGTTGACGCATATCAAAAAGATTTCAGTCGTTCACCCTGTATTTCCACTTAAAAGCGATTATGCAATTTTCTCCGAAGCTTTCTTTATAGCTGCAAATAACCGGTCTATTCTAGTCGTTTGAGTCTCATGCGTCACCCTATACATATCTTGCCCGCCCTTTCGCGGCTTACATTCAGCCGGCTATAAAGTTTATAAAGAGTATCTATATATATATGTATATATAACTCAGGTACGTAGATAGATATCTATAGACGACCTACGACAAATATAAAACGGTTAACATTTCCGGGTGAATATCCCTTACTTATACGTTATTGAGTAATAAAAAAATTATAGTCACGTTATATACAAGTTGGCAAGTTTATTTCTATATCTCAACCGATCTTCAGGTTTAATTGTTTTCCAATTTTATTTTTAGATCGAATTCATTAATCTGATCTTGAAAATGAAATCACCCTATTACATTTATTAATGTAACTCAGTCAATATATTTTTACAGTGATATAATTATAGGTTATAATTGATGATCGAATTTATTGAAATTTACAGATTGACGATCCAATTCATGTGATTTCAATCGAGGAACCGTCGAATGGTGCAAGACAAAAGCCACCGGATTATGAAGCTGTAACTGATGCGCCACCAAGTTATGATGATGCCATTAAATTGAATCCTGGTCATTTGATTAGGTTAAGTACGAGTAGTACGGCATCTTTACCAACAGAACATACGATACCGGGAACCGTTGAATTGGTTCCCGGTGAAACCATGCGAACACCGCCACCGCCATATGCGAGGTAATTTTATTTTAATTTTAATATGATTTTTAAAAAATTAAAACTAGTATTTTTTATTTGTTAAATGTGGTATTGTTCAGTTGGCAACTGAACCTTGTTGATTTATTCATTCATTTTTATAATCGATGTTTCGTTTATTATTTTCAGGTGAAAGATTTTTTGAAGCATGGTGGTTACGAAAAAAAACGAGAGGGTTGCTGCGAGATGGCAGCAGCTTAAAAAGAGAGACGACCGAGGAAGTGTAAAGAGTCTATTAAAAGTCTTCATGACACGAATGACACTAAGAGACACCGTATTTTTTATGTGTGTTTTTTATTATTGTCAATATTAGCGCTAATTGTCGCAAAGGGGATAATTTTTTCTGAGAAAAAAAAACCATTGCGATTGGGCGTTAAAATGGACTATTACAAAAGTAAAAGTGCGATCATCCAGGGTAGAAGATAAAACGTGGCATGTTCCTTTCTCCGAAAAAAAAAGAAAAAGAAAACGGATATCGTCCATTGTAAAGATGAAATCATTTTTACAGACTGATGATGGTACAAATGTTGTAATACGAACTATTCTTTATGATTTGTCATAGTCGACAAAACTAATAAAACTTTTGTATCGATTTCCATTAACAAAAACGTGATGGAAGTAAAAACAAAATCTTTTTTTATTAGTTTTCGTTTTCCTTTTTTTTCAAATTAATCGTAAGATTGAAATCAAATTTACGAGAAGATTTATATACACATCCGAAAAAGTTATTTGTAACCCCCATTTGTACGCAATACAACTGCCAATTTGTGATAATTATTGTATTTTTGCTCGAATACTTGTGAACGATTCTATATAATATATATAATATATATATAAAAAAAAATATATATATAAAAAAACAATTTATTACGATGTACTTTTGTATTTTTAAATACGTCGTTGTATTTCATTATGGATTATCATAAATGTGTGCAATGTATTACAATTTTACATTCGCGAGAAATGAAACATAGTCTCTCATATTATAGTCGTCTCTCTTAAATTATAAAAAGTCATGTATGTGTGTGTGAGACCAATAATTGTAAATTATTTAACTTCGTTTCAATAATTCATGTTTGTTGCTGCTTTGTTCGTTGTGAACGAACGAAGAAAATATGGAGGATTCTAATTAAGTTCATCTGTTTTTTTTTCTTTTTTTTTCTTCATGAAAAAGAAATAATAGACTGCAGTGCGAATAATTTTTATATTTTATGAAGATGATACTCTCATAGAGAAATCATGAAATAAAGCTCTTAGTTTTATTTATCATCAAATATTGTATATTTATCAATGGTAAACTAATCCATGTAATTTAATCAAACGATTTTGCATTTGGAAAAAAAAAACGATTCATAAATCTAATATTTAATGTTCCTATACGTTTTTTTTTTTATTTTTTTAACGGTAAAACGTTTCTTATATCATCATTGAGAGCATAATAATATAAATAAAAATTATTCGTACGCTTATTATTATTTGTAAAAGCTATGAGATCATCGCAATGTATTTTTGTTGAGTATCACTTTTGTTCATCGGCTCTGCAAAAAAATAAAATCTTTTTTATAACAAAAATATAATTAATAATAATAATTATAAAAAGAAAAAAAACAAGAAAATAAAATAAACTTTTATATATATATCTATATGTATATATATAAATATATATATATATATATATATATATGGTTGACGGTATTTCGATTACCCTTATTTGCATCGCATCCTGATTTATATTAAAAATTTTTGTTTGTTTGTTTAATTAGCGAGAAAATTTTGATAATATAATTGAAAATATTGAAAAAACAATCAATATGTGTGTTATTCACATTTATAGCTTATAACAAATATATATATATATATAGTACTATATATTATATTGTTCGTTTATCTTGAAAACAGAATCGTGAATGCATACGCAGATAATTCATCGATAAATACCCTTTATTCAATCGGAGTAACATTTATACTTACTTTAAAGCATGTTATAGAACTAATATATCTGTAGAACTTCATGAAACGTCAACAATAATAATCGTAATAATGAAATAGAACATAACGAATAATAAATGATGATATTAAATGACAATGAGATCAAAAGTTAAGAATAATAATGATAATAATTATAGTTACAATCATAAAATTGTTATATTCTGATAACGCGAAGATAAGACGTCGTAATAGTAGGTAACAATTGTAAGAGGATTGTTTTTTTTTTAAATGATTATTTGCTTTTTTACTTCTCTTTTTTCCTTAATTTCTTACCATAACCTTAAAAAAAGAAAAAAATATATTTCTAAGATGATAACAAAATGCAAATATCAACGATTTAAACACAAAAGTTAATATATTGATAATGTTTTGCGATTAAAAATGAATATTCGCATATTATTATCTATTATCAGGGTTTTGTGTGTGTCCATATCATCCTCTTTCTCTCTACATAACCTTAAATCTGAAATATATTCTCTTTTCGGATGATGTATATTATTCGTTCGTATTTTCGGTATTTTATCATGAATGAGAATAATTAATAATTTTCAAACACCTCGAGACTTTTTTTAATTATTTTTTGTTTTTATTATATTCGTAGGTGATGTGTGTCAAAGGAAGGATCAAAGTTTTTTTTGGTCACCTACCGTCGCCGCTCGATTAATGTTCAATATTTACAGATATATATCTTTCGCGTTTTCTATCAATTAAAAAACAAACATGAATGTATAATAATAACGAAGTCAAACTTAAACAAATGAATATAAACATTTAACAATAATATGGTGCCAATATATAATAATAATATTAATAATAATAATAATGATAATAATAATAATAATAATAATAATGTATATCACCATGATGATGTTTATGATGACGATGAAGATGATGATGACGATGATGATGATAATGATAATGATGGTACACAGTTGATTCTTATGGAGAAAGAATTCGAATGCAACGAAATGCATCCCTTAAATTATTGCACGTATGAACGATCTTAAATCGGATCATAATCACATTTTAAATCTAATACAATCTTGATTGCCGAATGTAAAGCGGCACTTTTTTAGAACTTCTTTTTGTGAAATTGGTTTTTCTTATTTTTTTTTGTTTTGTTTGGAATTCGTCCGTACATTTTTATAAATTCGATAATACACCGTATTTTAGATTAACATCCGTTCTAATCACATTAGAGTTCTACGTATGGACCGTAACAGATCTTGCATTTCATTTTGAAAATTTCGTCATCGTTGTTTCTACCTTTTTTTTCTTTCTCTCTCTCACTTTAGCGATTTTTTTAATGAACGTTTCTTTCTTATAATAATCGTATTACTCTGTAGTTTATATACACCATATGGACATGAACTTTCTCTCTTTCTTTCTTTGACAAATTTCTTTTCTCGTAAAATCGTTGACATTATAAATGTGTGTTTGTGTATGTATGTGTGTGTGTATTTTTTATTTTTATTTTTTTTTTGTATATGTATAGCGATATACTATCAACAGTAGCAAGTAGTAGTAGTAGTAGAGGTAATAATTACTATTGGAGTAGCACTATAGAAATGTTTTTTTTTTTATCTTTTTTTGGGGTGGTAATAACGATTGACAATTATATTAATAATAATATTAATTAGCAATAATAAGTTAGTCACCAATAATAATTAGTCATTTTGTTTATAAGTAATCTCTGACATATCCTGAAGCAGCATTTTTAGCATCATTTTTTTCCTTTTTTTTTTTTTTTTTGATACATCGGAGCTCCTGTGATAATTTTTAATTAATGCTAATTAATAATTAGGTAATAACAGTTATACAATAGTAATATTAATGAGATCTGATATACATCTAAGCTAATCCCTTTTTTTTACATGCCTTAAAGAGATAACCACAACATATTGAATAATATAAATGCCATTTTCTTTTTTTATCTTTTTCAACCCCCTTTCTTTCCGTGTATTTACAAAGTGCTAATTAATATAGTTATCGTCGATGATCTTATTAATTTACGCGACATTCATTTTCGTATGTACAAAAGATATTTCGCATAATGGCGAAATTAGACATCGTATAATTTGTTTATAATCGACTCACATGTTCTGATAGAACATTTTTTTCTGTGGATACAATCGAGATGTTTCGGTGAAACAATTTTTGTGTTGTTCAATTATATGTTTCTCGAATAATATCCAACAATTTTTGTCAACGAATTTTTCCTTTTTTACCTGAATCGAATTATTATTAAGAGAAAGTATCTTTTTTTTATTTTTAAATTGTTTAAATTATATTTGCTAATCGGGCTGGTCGATAATGCAAAGTTCCTTTTTCACAATGGACACGAAAAGTTTACCCAATAACAGTAAGTAGGTAAAATCGAATCCTGACATTATCGTTAATCACTTTATCAAAGATGTTCGACGAACGACACTGTACTCGATCGTTGAACTTTAGGGATGGTCTCAGATGGGTGTCGGCAGGACCGTGAAATCTTGTAGGGCGGTTTTCACCGTTTCGTAGATCGGTCGATTGGTTTCGTCGGCACAATAGCCGTCGGCGGTGCACAGAGTTTGCAGTTTTGTTAGATAACTATCAAAATTCTCATGGCCCATTTTCTCTGGCGGTCCACCTGGGGCGTTAGGTATTCGTACGTGTTCCAGCAACGTTATCATGTTATCACGTAACGACTGATAGTACTCGGTTAAATTATTGTTTCGCGTAGCTATCGTCGTTGTTTCCTAAAAGAAAAAACAAATAATTAAATAATAAATAAAAATTGTTAAACAAATGAGATATCTGTTTAACTAACGTTCGATAAATAAATCAAGATAAAGAGATAATTATTAAGAACGTTTTTATTAACAGAAGGTAATCCATAAAAATTATCGACCGAGCATACGAACCTTCTCGCCCTGTTTCAGTTGATTCTCCATGGCGGTGATGTCACTACGCAGGCGCAGTACTTGCGATTCAACCCGAGCATTCTCCCTTTGGAGTTCTGTGATTTCAGCCTCCAGTGTATAGAGGTCTTCGCCCTGGGCACTTGTGGACCCACCACCGCTTGTATTACCCTGACCCGTGCCCACCGCACCTCCGTGAGCCGGACCACCGGCGTCCACCCCTAAAGTTAGCAAAGACACGGACCGGTTCATCAAACTATCCCTCCAAACTATCATCTTTTTTTTTATTTTTTTATTTTTTTTACGTTTTCCAGCAGTTTCTTTGCATCTACGAGTATCTTCGCAGATTAAAAGAATTTACCGAAATGCCATATTTAATGTTATTCAACAAATAATTACACGTTTATACAAAGAATCTGATTATTCGGAAATCGTAAAAAAAGTCTTTTGATTTTTGTCAATTTAATGACTATCTATGTAATTTCTTTTTTTTCCATATATATAGAAGCATTTCGGCGTTTTGCTTACAATCAGAGGAAAGTCAATATCGAAATGCACTAAGGCTTATTTTTTTTTTTTAATAATAAACGTGGTATTGTAGCGAATTTGTGGGGATTATGCTTGTGAGGAGCAATTTGGAGCCGTCATTTAAACGACATGGTTGTTGTTGTTGTTGTAGGTGTATATGCTTTTAGGTGCGCAGGTTTATGTTACGCCTATTACTTTAGTTAAACGCTATAAACCTAATTTAAACCGTTAAAAGAATCTTTGATCGTTCAAAGATACAGTTTTTTTTATTATATACATCAAGTAACAGACGCACCAACCTGACTGAAGTGCTGCGGGAGTGAAAGAGTTAGGATAATGAGGTCAATTTCATAGGACAGCGTGAGGTGCCATCATACCAGATAGTAGAAGAAATAGGAGATACCGAGTGCTGGTTGTTTAAATTAATAATTTTCTTTTTTCATTACAATACAAATTCATGACAAATTTTTTAATATAAAATTTCAGATACGCACATAGATATATATACATATATACACACATGTATATATATTTTGTTATTGGTACCAACACTCGGACATCATCTCGTAAAAGTAAAATTACTGGTGTGTGGATTTTTGTATTAAACACCGAAAACACATAGAAAACATGTGGCGAGTACGTCAGTTCCTTACCTTCAAAAGTAAACGTTCTCCTCAAAGCTCAATGACAGGAAAGGAGCTGATCGTGATCCCAGAATAAATCAGAATATATTATTTTTCATCATCATTAATGATAATACCGCTTACTTTGTTCTTATATTTTTCTTTTGTTCTTGCATATAATAATAGGAGAGGTAACAACGCGAAACTAATTACCGACAAAAATTAGGTTTATAGGACAGATGAATATGAAGGTATTGAGTAATGTTATTTTTTATTATTTCGGTTCAGGTGTTGTTATTTTTCCTTTTTTTTTGTTTATCGGCTGAATTATTAGAAGTGTGTTGCTTCTTTTTCTATATATACAAAATTTTGTAATAATCTATTTCAGGATTTGTTTAATTACACCTGAATCATAGTGGCATGAGAGAAACGTAATGATGCAAAAACATCGTACACAAAATTATTGAAAATAAAAGTGAGCAAAAATTATGTGAGGAGACAAAAATGATTATAAAAAAGAGGGAATAGGAAAGGGTTTACCATCGTTGGTATGACAGCACATCATTGCATGGATAATTGAGCGTGGCATAGTACAGGACTAAGTATAATAGGGTCTGGTACGCACACATTTACAAATAAAAATTTGCAATATTGCATATTTCGATAATTCACTCATCCAGATATACGAATTATTTTTAATAAATAATACAATATTTAACCGATAGATGAATAATACAAACCAAAGATTTTATGATTTAATTGCAAATCATTAAAAATATGATCACACGTCTGGATGAGAATCTTTATCGAAAGCATATGCAAAAATGTCATTTGTTGACATTTGTCTAATGTCTCTTCTATGCTAATTATTTTTTTTTTCCTAAAGTGTATCATTAAACGCAAATATTAATTTATAATCGTGATAATT
This sequence comes from Polistes dominula, assembly GCF_001465965.1. The sequence continues at coordinate 1,328,495 of NW_015148993.1, read as the reverse complement.
GCGCGTGAGAAGTTTGAATCGAAAAATATCATTTTCTTAAAACCAACCAGATCTATTTTGATTGTAATAAAATATTTAACAGATCAAATATCACAAAAACCACCCACACGCAATATATCTTGTTGTCTATTTTTTTGTTCTACTCTTCCATCAATAATTTGATAGGAAATAGTAGTTTTGTTACGCATGAAAAGACAGAAGCAACTGTCAGATCCTCACCGGGGATTCCTTTGCTGTACATGCTTGACATATCCTCGAACTTTGGTTTCTTGACAGCATGTCCGGCTATAGGACAACCCGATAGTGATCTATGCGTTGAAAATGAGCCATTTATATGACCGATACCATCGCAGCCTGGTGTAGGACAATTGACACCTTCAAATTTCATCGCTGTCGTCGCTGCGATTGCTGCTTTGTGTTGTTCAATTGTTCCACCAGATTCCATGACTCGCGTTTTGTTCCTATTTGCGATCGGGCATCCGGATGCACTATAACGCGTCAAAGTTGTTAATGGTGTAAACATATATATATTTAAAATTAATGTTGTTATATTAAATATATGAGTGATTGGTTTTGTATCCTTGCTTCTTGATTGTATTTGTATATTGTAGCATAGAATACCATAATCATTTGATAAGAAATAATTTTATTGTAATTTTAATTATCTTGAACGAAATTTCGTTATATTTAATTAATTGATACGAATGTTTCGTTTGAGGAACCCGTTCTTTTTTGCTTAATTTCGTTAACCTTACCTGCGATGAGACAAGAATTTGCCAGTAGCATGGCCAGATCCATCACAACCTGGTATGGGACATCTGTAGTTCAAAATGGTAAGACCACCATCACCAGTACCGCACAACATCCATCCACACAGAGTAAGCGTGAAACGAGCGGAAACCGCCAGTTATTAGTCAGCGTCTTCGTCTTTACTCGGATAGGGAGAGTTAGTACGTGGTTCTACAGGGGATGGGTTTCCCCTTTTGGTCTCGTAGCAGATCTTGGTACGTGCAATGCGGTCACGTAGATACCTGCTTTAGCTACATGTAACGTGCGAACGCGACGAAAACGTAAATTGAGATTGCGATTACTACCGACCCAGCAAATTGCAGAACTTGGAGAGGATCAGAGTTTCACGAGACCGAACCTTTAAGATTTACCAGTGTGTTCATTTGAAAATCTATGTATATATATATAGATATGGAAGAGAGAAAGAGAATAAATTCTAATTTGTTACAGGCATCGAACTAACCTCCTACCATCGAACAAACAAAAAAGCCCATAATTTACAATATATAAATTTCTAAAGGATGTACCAAGATGAATGGAAAAAAGCCGATAGTATTTACAGGCAAATAAAAATTATTTAAAAAAACTGACCTTAATGGTTCTGAATCCTGTCCATCCCTTGGTTTGCTTTTTGGTTTATTAGCTCGCGGACAACCGGACAAACTTCTGTGAGACGAATAATTTCCAGTGACGTGTCCTGAACCATCGCATCCTGGTGTTGGACACTTCAGTTCTTGTGAGTGCGCTTGAATTTGTGAACGATCGGCTCGTGGACAACCAGAGAGGCTAAAAATTTGATAACATTCACAGTCAAGTTAAAGATGTTTAACATTTTCCATGACGACTAAGCGCTGCTCTTCTTTCTATAAATGGTGAAACGATTACACGTAATATATTATTAATATCTTTTACTGAAATGCGCGAGAAAATTATAAATAAAATAATCGCAACGCTGTAATCTTCATGGTTTTTAATCACGAACGTACACCTCAAGAACATCCAAGGTCTCCCGCAATACATCGCATGCAATTCACGCGACGTTGCCACGAGGTTTGCGAGAATACTTACATCGAATTTTCAATGCAGGATCCATCATTAGTTCTGTGTGATCTAATAGGATAGACCTCGATGAGTTCCAACAGCTTTATTTTCTTGGATATAACCATTTTACCAATGGAATTAGTATTTAAATTGTATTTAATGAATGGGAACTGCTGATGTAAAATTACCTCACCGAGATCATCCATTTAGACTTCTTACTTACTATGATATTGTAAAAATGATCAATTTTTTTTCATTGATCAAAGTCAAACTTGAACGATTGGACGACTTGCCTTGCATCCGGTTGAAACGTAAAATTATTGAAGTGTTTTTTTTTTGTAGATACACGCGATATATTATTGTGCTTCGATTTACATTGTTCCCGATTAAAATTACGCATGCGTATATTATTTATAAAAGGGTTTATGCATTGTCCTCTTAAAGCCTGATTTATCTTTAATTGCACATTTGAAACGGGCAATCAACGAAGATCGATTTAAGTAGCATGCAAATGGCAACGCCGTGTTCCAATTGGATCACTCATGAGGTGTCGCTCGTAAGGTCGATCGCGTTTCAGGTTCATGTCAACACAAGGTCAGCCTTACTCTAAGAACACTGAAAGGGAGAGCAGGGAGCACACTCACACCTGACCCCAGTGAAACTCGTCAATTGCCAATTATTTAAGTTTCCATTAGAATTATCAATTGCACTGCCAAAAATGTATTTTTTTTCTTTTTTATAGTCAAGTCATTTGATTATTATTTTTTTTTCCCCGGCACGGTTCTGTTCTGACATGGTCATTGACAACAGTTCGCTACGAAGCTGCCCACCTGAGGTTGGCGAAAGCTGATCAATATATGGCGGATTTTTGGTGATCCATAATACGAATCCGTAAGAAAAACTTAGACGCACTGTAAAAAGCCTCGTAAATGGAGAAGTAATTTTTTTATTTTTTAATTTCTCGCACAATTACGAAAGCATCATTTTCATCATGATTTTTTGTCATCCCTTTTCGTAGGGGTCGGGTCGAAATGGGAGGTAAATGAAAAAATTCATTCAACACGAAAACTTATCTACACACTTTGATATAATGCATCGTATTACAAAAACCAATAGATAATATATTATACGCAATTAAAATAGACATAAATGGAATAAAAGAGAGTGGGTGACAGACAGAGTCATCTTATGAGAAAAAACATAAGGATATATATAATATTTCATACTCATGTATAAAAGCTAATTTTAATCAATTATATATATATTATATCGAATATACAAAATAGCTCAAACTAGGAATCAGGATTTTCTAGAAGTATATTCGATGACGCAAAAACACCTAAGAAGCCACTACGAATCACCGACACGCAATGGTGCAAAACCTCCATATAAAGTATTTTTTATACATATACGTTGATGTATATGTGTGTATATATATATATATATATATAGGTATACGTATACGATGTTTGTACAAAAAGAAATGAACCGTAAGTGTAGACGTTTTGATTTTATTCATATGTATAAAGATGTATGATTTCGTGTTTGTTCAGGAATTTGTAATTCAAGATGAAAATGAAAATAAATGATCAAACCGGATTAAAATCATCTCATAGAGAGAATAATTCCTGTGTTTCTTGATTAGAGTTAAAATGATTCAGTGACGTGTGTAAATATGTTTTATATAAGTATGTAGCGTGCGTTCGTGCGTGCTGCATCGTTGTTTCAACATACAACATAAATATATACCAGGTGCAGAGTTTATGGGAACGCCTAAATATCTTCGATATTTATGGTTTAATTATAAAAATACTTATAACAAAGTTATACTAATTCAAGCTGTATATATCTGATTGTTTTATAGTTTTCATTTTTTGGTATTTCGTTAATTATTCATTCTTACTTTTATTCTGAATAAGAAAGTATTGAACAATGTCGAAAAATTCTTATCTTTCGAAGTATTTTGAAAAAATATCTGATGGATTATTGTAATGAGTATAACAAGCAATACCATTTTTTTCATTTTCTGCTTGAAATTAGGAAAATTATTACGAGGAAAGAGATAAATAATGGTCTAAGGTGAGCTACATATTTACGATTATATTTTTCTGTCCCGAGTGCACATGCACATGCATTGTTGCACCAAACACTTTTTCAAATTACTTTGTGAAATAATCATTTGTCGATATCGTGTATCTTAATACCATTTTTATTTTTTTATTCAGAATTTCACGAAAAGTTAATTCGAACGAACACAAATTTGTCAGATTTAATTAAAAAAAATAACACCAATATTCTGGATATCGATTAAACAATAACAAATTATTACCAATAGTCAGATATAATTCTTGAAATTATGCAACTTTGTTTGAAGTATCCATTTTTCCATAAAACCATAAATAACGAAGATATTTTTTATTAGTGTTTTATTTTTTTAAATTAAAATACTGTATCCGCGGTATATGTATGCATGTATGTATGTAATTAGAGAACGTCGACGATGTCAATGTCAATGTCAATGTCATCAATGTTCAATTGCTGCCTTGCCTTCTGTGGGTAGCGTAGTTCCCCGAGACATGACCCATGCCATCACAGGACGACGTGGGGCACTGTATCAGCTCCTTGCCGTCGCGACCACGAGGGGCGGGCCGAGGTGCAAAATTCAACGTGTGCCTCCTTATATTCATACTGCACGGAACAAATATGAACAATAAAAACAACCTCAACGCGATTGCTCGTCTCATTTAATGTGCCTGCCTGATTGTCTGCCTGCCTACCTGCTGTTATCTGATCTACGATGAGTATCGCGTTAACCAATAATAAATCGTATTTGTCTTTAAACGCACCCCCCCCTCAAAATTTGATTTTTTAACAATTGAAGAATAAATAAAAATAAAAATCAGAGATATGAGGGCACGCAAGTTGGTTAAAAAAATATTGTTCTCTTGCGAGTGGGCGTAACATCGTTATACCTCGTGTGCTAGCAAATCTCTAACCGAATACGTCGAGTGAAAGAAAAAGAGAGAGAGAGAGAGAGAGAGAGATGAGGGAGAGATGAGTAGAGAGAAAGAGAGCAACGATGCAATACTGAGAAGTTTTATTGCGTTCTGCAACTTTTCTCGGAATAGGAAGGGGTCGGGGGCTGTTGCTGCTGGTGCTGCTGGGCTGGGCTGGGTTGTTGTTGCTGCTATTGCTGCTGCTGCTTCTACCGATGCTCCTTTTTTGCATTCACGATGATCATAAGCAACGGATATATGAAACAACATTCGTGAAAAATGTTCCCCTTCTTTTTTTTTTGACGGAGAAAGAGAAATAGGAAGAGTAGGAGGAGAAGTAAAGAGGGACGAAAGGAGAACACGTGGATCAGAATCGGTGAGAGCAGACGATTTTGTTCCTACTTCTCGTTCGTCTCGCTCTTGGTCTCGTAGATGGACGAGAACTCACCCCGTGGGCTATGAGATGCCCCGAAAACCTCGATGACCCTTGAGTGGCCACGATATTGCTGGGAAACCAAGCCAGCGGATGCGGACTTGAGTGCAATTCACTGGTTCGCCCTCGGGTTTGCCCTATCTGCTTGCTTTCCTGCTTGCTTGCTTGCCTGCCTCCCTGCCTGCCTGCCTTCCTGTTTTTCGGTCTTCGTCTCTAACCACTTTACTTTTGCCTTCGTCGTATATCCTAACTATTATATAACCTGTTCAATTCCTGACTTGAAGAAACCAATTTTTACGATAATCCTTTTCTGAGATTTAAAATCAAATGACCATGAGTTCGAAACTGATAATGAATAAAAATCATGTCTTTCATCTTCAAAGTTAAATCACATTTGTACATTTCTTTTTTCTTTATAAGTAAGAAAAATGCTAAAAATATAACCGTGATATTTACTGGATTATAAATGTATAAAGAATAAAAGAATAAGCTGAATATATTATGGTTTTAACGTCGATACATCAAATTTTGTTGAACAACGTGTATGCAAGTAACGATTCCAGTTGTAGAGGTAAGGCAGTGTAGGTAAGTTCCGGGTTCTAACTCCGACGGGACAGCGCAGCTTTAGCCCTATAATCCAGTGCGGTAGCAACTGATTATACCCCACCTTCCCTTTCAACCTTATCCACCCTCGGCAGCTCACCACCTTCTCCATCCATACTTTGGCTTGTCCTTTCTCTCTCTCTCTCTCTCTCTCTCTTTCTCTCTACTACGTTTCTCTTCTCTTCTCTTCTCTTCTCTTCCTTCCGTCTCCACTTCCTTCTCACTCTCTCTCTCTCTCTCTCTCTCTCTCTCTTTATCTCTCTACCTCTTACATGCCTCGAACCGCGCCTTCTACGCCATACCGCCGAGCTTTACGTCAATTAGAATAAGGTTGGCACTTTCGGTACGAAGAGTAATTACTTTAATTAACAAAATGGAGGTAGGTATGCGTAGCCTCTCCCCTTTTGCACAGTCCGTCGATGTTAGCCGTCGCCTTTCTGCCTTTTCGAGCTTCGGGCGCGAATATATCGCGAGAGAGATTTGCGCGACCCTTTCCGCAAGGCAAGTACCAAATATACAGACCTTATCGTGCCAAATTGTCGCATGGGGTATTATATTGCTTTTCTATTTATCTTATAAAACATACTTTTTTATCCTATATTTGTCTCACGTATCTATTATTATTGAATTTATATTTGATTCCAAATAAAATTGAATTCATCGTCAACAGTAAAAGAAAGGATTGTGTACAATTTCTTTAAAGCGTAAAAACTTTAGAGAATTGTTGATACATCAGATGGTTAGTTTCTTACCTGTCATCTTTACCGGATGGTTTATCGAGAGGTCCAACAGTATGTTGTGGTGGTGGCATACTGTAACACGGTGCTGGGGTATAACCTGCTGGAATTTGGTATCCAGAAGTAACTGGACCTGCAGGGTAGGTTCCACCACAATTATAACTTGCGGTGGGGTAAGGAGTATAAGTGTTTCCAGGATACTCTGGTTGTACACCAGCCATACCGTAACCTGGATGCGGGCTCATTGGTCCATATCCTATGAAAAAAATATCATACAAAATAATGATTAAATATATTATTTAAAGGTCTGAACTTTCTTCTAACGTATGAGGAAGAATCGAAGAAAGATTAAACAAAAATATCTCTCGAAAAGAACAAAGGTGTGGTGCACGCGTTACTTGATTAACCGTTGTAAAATTTACACATTTATTTACTGGCAAGAATTCATTTCATTGTGAGAGAAAAAAACGCGAAGTGCAAATAGCCGACGGATGGGAAGGAGGACGGGGACGATGGTGCGCGGTGGTTGCGCGACGTTGCAGGAACACGTTGATGGCGAACGAACATAGCAGTGTGCGCTCGAATGTTTCAATTTCAATAACTACTCCCCAGCGTCGGAGTCCGGACAATATTGGCCGCACCGGACTTTTGCCAGCTACGTGTACGCGAAATATTGATAATTAACAATGGCCGTGTACCGTCACAGTGGGTGGTCCGGTATGGAAGGGTGTACTGTGAATGTCCAGAATGAAAGAGAGTGAGCGAGTATCTATGTACGTGCGTGTATGGAAATGTTAGTGAGTGAAAAAGAGAGAGAAAAAGAGAAAGAAAGATACAAAGAAAGAACGTGAGAGAAAATGGGAGAATGAGATGGGGGAATATGAGAGATAAAAAGTAAAAGAGACAGAGGGGACGCCGCGTAGGTGGTTTGGAATGCCAAGGCACAGAGAGACTGAGGAAAATGAGAGTTGGGGGGCATAGGTGCCTATTATGGCAGTCGTGTACTGTTCTGGCGAATTTTTATTCGACGGTTGTAACCACGTATCTCTTTCTCTCTTTCTCTCTCACCCTCCTATACGTTCTTCATGCCTCTCGAAACCCCGAGGGCGTCGCACTCTTTGTTCTCTTCCGCGCGTTTCACCAGCGAACTTCCTCTTTGCCACCCTTCCTACTACTATCGGTAGATATAACCACACTACATCGACGTAACGACAGGCTAACGTGAAACGTTATGGTACCTTGTTATAACCGACTATCTTTCATCACTGTGAACCTTTTTTTTCTTTTTTTTTTTTTTACATAGGAAAGTGGTAACGTGTCTCCTTTCTTAAAGTATCACTTTGTGGAAGGATAGGAAGGTAAGAGAAGTAACCAGTTAAGATGGTTATCATTTATTTTCGAGTGTACGAGAAAACGGTTGAGATAATATTGCAATAAATGGCAAATAACTCACCGGTAGGATCTCGGTAGGCGTCCATGTAGTGGGAACCACCACTGTCAGGGGTGCTTTCACGACTATATGCAGCTACGTGCACACCGGGTGGCGGGAATCCTGGGACAGGCCTGATTCCTGGACCCCCGCTGAAATTGACTGGCTCGTTTGCCGTGGAAAAGTCCACGGGCTCAGTTTGTTCTTCGATTGGTCGTGGTGCCGGAAAACCTGGACCTACGGGAACCGCAACGGCTTCTCCATGACCCGTGGAATATTGAGGACTTGGTGCACCACTGAACAAATCAATGAAATCCAATTTTTTACATGATTCTTTTTTTGTTCACATTAAATAAATATTCTATTCAATTAAATAATTACCTGTGAAGTCTATTCACGCTAAGGTCCAATGTTTGACCCTGAGGACTAGGGACTTGAGGACTTGCAGTCAAGTGAGGACTTGCAGCAGCTTGTGGACTACCACCGACAGTTTGACCTCCTCCATATTGCGGACTGAGACTGCTCGAACCATAAGGAGGAGCCTATAAATTATTTTAACAATTCATATGAACAATTCATATTTGTTCTATACTTAGATATTGATTTTCGAATATTCCTAAATTCATGCCAACCTGTGGACTAGTAGAAGTAACACTCGACGTTGACAGATCCATCACCGAACCCCCTGGAGAAGTTGGCGGTCCACCAGGTTTTTGCATTTGTTGAACTTGTGCTACTGTCACGCATTTCACTATAAAGCGTATTCAAATAATAACGATAATTATAAATAATAAATAATTTTACAAATAAAATATATTTACCATCTTCCGTTTTCATCATGCTCGCTGCCGTGGCAGCAGCCATAACCATTTGATGTTGTTGAGCGGCTGCTGCAGCTTCTTGATGATAAACGCGTTCCTGTTCCTCGGGCGTCATGCCGGTCTGTCCCAAATAATACATATTTGATCTTGAATGCAGCTGCTGTTGTTGTTGCTGTTGTTGTTGTTGTTGCTGCTGTTGCTGTTGTTGTTGCTGCTGCTGTTGCTGAGGTTGGATTGGTGCACAAGTTTGTGCATCGTATCTTTCATACGCTGACGTGGTACCTGGATCGTATGGTCGATGATTAGCAGCATTGGCTATTGGATTTTCGTAACCTCTAGCAGCGGCTATCTCATTCGAATAAGTAACTACGGGTCGTGCAATATTAGTTGTTCCTGGATGCATGTAAGCTCTCGCATGTTCGGCAGATCTGTGATGATAAAGTTCTTCGCTGGTAGTAGCAGCTGCTGCAGCGGCTGCAGCAGCAGCCATCATTGTCGAAGATTCGTACGGTGATCTTTGAGACATTTGATGACTCATCCTCGTATCTTCAACCATTGGCATGGGATAAGCAACTGTCGGTTGCATTGGCAAAACGTGATGCGTTGGATGTTGATTGGAATGATGTATGCTACCACCTATGGTACCCCTTGAACCCATTGCATCCATCGATGACAACGATGACGAATTGGAATCCTGATTCATATAAGAATCGTATGTAGGCCGAACTGTCGGTGGTGGAGGTGGTGGCGGTGAATTGACACGGCACGATACGGTATCTTCCGTCTTAGGTACCAACAAGTCTGATGTATTTTGGCCTCTACTTGGTAAAGGATTGCAGCAACTACCACTAGCTGTCATGTTCTCGGTCTTAGGGACTACCTTGCTTGAACGAGAAGGTGGACTTTCCTCTGATGTTTTAGGAGGCTTCACATTTATCCCTGTGCTTTTCGTAGAGGCATAATAGTCGTAAGTCAAGGAACTTATCACTGGCTTTGTGTCCTGACTACCAGACGAATACTGCGAATAGGACTTGCTGTCCATTGATGGTGGCAGTAGATTTGTGCTGATATATTCTGGAGGTATTCCTGACACTATTGTAAAAAAGATTAATCATTTTAAATATTGCAATTAACTGTTAATAAATATAATAGAATTTAGATATTGAAACAATTATCTTATTTAAATTCTAAATTATTCAAAATGTTTGGATCATTGGAATCAATTAAAACAATATATGAAATTATTAATTTAAGAATTTGTTTATATCAATCAATGGTTCAGGGAGTTATTTAATTTTTCAAATAAATTTATAGACAAAATTTACAATAAAAATAAATGCTATTCTTTCGACGTGATACAAGTGGAAAAATAACAAGATCGTATATAAATATTAAACTTAAAAGACTACAAAAAAGGCCCGGAAATGTTAAGAATGCAACACCGTAAAGTGTGTGGAGGAAGCTTTTGATGTATGAAAATGAAGAGCGTGCGGAAGAGTTAGAAATAATAATAAACGACATAGATGAAACGCTTGCAGTTCTATTAAACGGAATACCAGGATAAAAAGAATGTGACAAAGCTGTTTGGAATTTAACGAAAAAAAAACAAAAAAAAACCAGAAAATTAATAACTGCAAATAAGTACGGTGCACGATGAAATTCTTCAAAATGTTAAAAAAAAATCTAATTCCTTTATTTACGAAGGTAAACGAACTGAATGTTACTGATGGAATTCAACTTGAAATAATTACGTGTATTATAAAAAAACCATCTCCATTCGTTTTTATCATTTGATTGAAAACGTAAAAGACAAGAAATTGATGAAATAAAAAAGTGAATGAATTCGAAATAACGATGAAATTATTTTGATTAAAAAAACTGAAGAACATGTCCTATATATGGTTGGAAAAACCTACACACACACTCTCTCTGTTTCTACACCTTTCTAACATTTAATCCTTATCTCTGACACAGTAGGACTCGATGTAGTTGCAGGAATTTCTTGTCCAACGAATGGGGAGAGCCCTAGGAGTTGCGATGTTTTTTTTTGTTACACCTTACCTTGTGCCCTGTGTCGTGCTTCGCGTGCGGCCTGCTTATTTGCCGCAGCTATTGGACACCCGGAGAGGCTTCTATGGGTGTTCCTATTAGAGCTGACATGACCACGACCGTTGCAGCCAGGCGTTGGGCATTTCAAAATAGTCTCATGCATCGCCAGAACTAAAGAGAACCCAGAGACACGTGGCGTCGATCAGACACAACACGATCAGACACGTAAGGAGGAATATTTTTAATCATTTTTTTTTCTTATTTTCTTATTTTATATATTTAATTATAAATATTTGTATGCGTTGAGTATAATTATCACGATTGAGTAGATTACTCCTATTATTGTTCTAAGGAATACAAGGATTATAAAAATAGGAAAATGACTATTGTGGATATCAATAATTAGGGTTTCGAAATCGATACATTTTAATAAAATAAAACAACAGAATAATAAAAAAAAAAAAGAAAAAATATACACGTAAAAATAAAACAAATGTATAGCATTAAGATATATTAGATAGGAATACAGGAATAATAAGTAATATTACACAATATTATTAATAACGATAAATCATTATGTGTAGTGACAATCAAATATACCAAGCGGGTAGAGAGAAACGCAAGAGATAACGATATAATTAATAAAGAGAGAGATAAATTATATAATGCGATTTTGAAGTATTTTCGTGTACACTGTATGTATGTATTTTTTTTTATCAACAACTTGTTCAATTTTGATGTAGTATTGTTTGATAATGTGTATCTTGTATTCGAATGTAATATTAAATGATCGTAAATAATATAGCGAAGGTTTAATTAGCATAATTATAATTGACACGTTAAATATTGATCTTTAGAAAAATTCAACGATTATGAAATATATTTTAAATGTGATTATTCATGATTTGTAATTATAGTAATAATAATAATAATAATAATAATAATAATAACAATAATAATAAAATATATCATTTATGTCGTATCCTTGTTTAACGATTTTCTAAATGGGTGTTGTTATAAAAGGCTGACGAAGGAAAAAAGTCACAAGGTAATTATACTCAATCGCATAATCCTCCGTACGATAGTTTTAGACAGACGCACACGTTAAATGCCAAAGGGGGGTGGAGAGGGAGAGTCCTTCGCACTTCTCGTGTCTCGAGTTCTCCACAGGTTCTTAGGTACGTCCAAGAAAACCAAATACGAGTGTCGTGATAAAACTCTCTACTATATAATAATAATAATAATAAAATAATAATAATAATAATAATAATAAACTACTAAATAATAAGACAAAAAACGAGATAATAATAATAAAATGAAAAACGGAATAAAAAGAAACGAAACGAAACGAAACGGAACGCAATAAATAAAAAGCTCTCTACCCCGCAAAACAAAAAAGCACAGAGAAAGAATATGTAACAAAGAGACAGAGAGAGACAGACAAACAAACACACATAATGGAACGCAGAGGCTAGTTTCTTTTTTTGTGTTGGTACCTATATATATCGTTTTAACGATAAACTCATATGTAGATTTTTAATGTACTTCGCGACTATGTCAAAAGAAACAAAATCCAATTGAAATACTTTTTTATCCCATCGACTGATTTTAATTAAAGGTACAGCTGATAAATATTGCATCCTAATTTCTTCGTTGTAATGGAAAATGGCGCTCTCGAAAAAAGAAGATGCACTACTAAGAAAGGAATTACTTCAAATAATAAAAAATTGTACTCACTTTCAGGCGTTAGTTTATCCTTCCGTGGACAACCAGATAGACTGTGAACAAATAAACATAAATTTTTCATTATTGATTACTATCATTCATTTAAAAAATTTATAATCGTTCGACAAAAACATCAATTCTATTTGCTATTGAAGTTTGATTATAGTGAAACGCGTATCTGTCCTTATCAAACGGGGTAGAGGGTAAAACGCGGATTAATTACTGATAATTGCTTACCTGCGGTGATGGGAATAGAGTCCGGTCACGTGACCCTGCCCCGTGCAACCTGGGGTTGGACACTTGTTGCCTTCTGTAACAAATCAAAGCGAAGTACGTGAATTTATGTTTGCTTGATCAATTCTCATTTTTTAAAGTATTACAAATTGTTAAATATTGAATCAGTATGATTTTAATTAACAATAATTGATTTTTATGTTTAATTATAATTAGTTCATAAATCGTTGTTCTCTTTCGAATAAATCAAATGATTTGTATTTTTTGAACATGTTAACGTGAATAAAATATTATTTGTAAATATATATCGTGTCCTGGTTGTATTTATTTAATACGAAATATTATAGTTTGGATATGATTTAATAATTACGCTTTGATAAAGTTTACTATTTGCAGCAATCAATTATGTGAAACTCAATTTCTCTTGTGGTCCCTGTTAAATACCACCACACAGTCGATATTTTAAGAGGTTACTTTAATACAACCTTTATTTCGATGGAAAGATTGTTTAATCAAGAAAATCATACGAAGAATTTACGATTATAAATAAACCAACAATTATATATATTTAGTAAAAATATGTATTATATTATATTATTAATTTGAATAGAATAAATATATACATTTTGTTTTAAATGTATATAATACACATACGATATGTTGGTAGTATTCAGCAGTGTATTACACTTGTATAATATTGTCGTCGAATGCAAATGAACTATTAAATGGATGACAACCGAACATGTCCAACATCACGTCGTTGTTTCAGTTAGTACGTGGGGTGCATATTCAATATATGTGTCGTTTGTCGATATATTCTAAGGTTTTAATCGTTTTTCAATGAACAATTTTACCAAAAAGCTTCAAATTAATTATAAATAATTATTAATTAGTCTAGAAATATTATTTATGAATAACTTCTGTCTAAAATAATTTAAATCTTAGGGAATAGTGTCAGGTATTAATTGTGCATCATTAGTGTACTTGTTTTTTTTTTTTAATTCCATTTTGCAATCATGAACTTCTAAAATATTTTTAGAAATTTTTTTGAATTTTTTTTTTTTTCTTTGAACTTCGTAAAACTACGACCAAAAAAAAGGAAGCCGACATTAGGATCTGGTCGTGCATTAAATACACCTTAATGATACAGTATAAATCATGTACGATCATGTTCGTGCTCTCAGAGTGACCTCGCGTGACCAGACAATTACAGGCTGCCAATAAGTGCGGATAGTCGAGAAGTATCAATCTATCGGGATGAGACTAATGGTTTCTATTTCCTATCTTTGAACCTTAAGTTGATAAAATAATCAAAATCTTTGTTATAAATATTGCATAGTTAAATTATAAATACAGAAGCATACACACATGCACACTCAAAAGAACTTAACTATAAATTGTAATTAAAAATTATTGCTTTGAGTGTAGCGTTGATTAGTATTGTAAATTTATATATTTGTATTGATAAATTAATCAAATAAATTTATAAGATGAATTCAACACCTACACAGAGTACACATATATATATATATATATTTTTTTTTAGATAGGTAGTAAGTTTGTCACGTGTATCACAAGGGTCGAAGACGGATTCCGAGAGAACCTTAAGGATGAATCCAGGTTTAGGTTGGGGCGTCGAAGCTCTTCCCCCTTGGAGTAAGCGCACTTTTATAAACTTTGTCGTGTACTAATCCCCCTCTGACTCTGATCCCTCTAGCCAACTACGGGCGATCCTGAATCGGCTGCCATGACGGCAGAAAACTTCATCAGCCCGTCATTTCGCGTACTAGAGAGTGAGATAGAGAAGAACCTAACCCTGCTTAGATGTCCGTGTTCTCCTTAAGGCGACTTCAGTCGGACCCACTTCGTAAATTGGATTACGATACGTGACGTCATTAGCGGCATACTTTATTTACAGAGAGTTCCAAAGCCTTATGTCGAAATTAACGATAAGGAGAACACTACCCAACCGTATCTGTGATAAACGCGTGATTGGTATCTTTAAAAAAATATATATTCTTGTAATAAAGATTATCAAAGTTTTATTTGTAATTGGATTTTATAAAAAAACCTCAAAAAAAAGAAATGATCGAAATATTAACACCTGTTCGATTGCAAATTGCATATTGTTCAAATTATAATTAAAAGTATTAAGAATATAGTTAAATATTTTTATTTAATGTGATAAACGCGTGATTGGTATCTTTAACAAAAAAAATTACCAAAATTTTATTTGCAATTGGATTTCTGAAAGAAAAATATTCGGAATATAATTTTTACATCTCATTGATTGCAAATTGTCTTAATTATAATTAAAAGTATTACGAAAATAATGAAATATTTTTTATTTAAAGGGATTTAGGCTACTGGTTGATCTTCCTACCTTTTTAATTAGGATCGTTCTCTAAAAAGGAAAAAAAGGGGTGACGAGATAAGTGAGGGCACGCGGTTAGCCACTGGTAGGATTAATAAATTAGCCGTAAGGTTTTAAAACCCAACTTGTCGTCGTCGTCGTCGTTGGCTAAGCTCAGGAAAAAGATGGAAAGAGAAAAAAGAAAAAAAGGAAAAAAACGATGGGGGAAGGATAATGGTTCCGGTCAACAAAATGAATAGCGGCACGCGCTGTTCTTTACGGATGTCTGAATAGACTTGTAACGAGTCGGTCCTACCACGATTCTTTCTCTTTCTGATCCCTCCTCTCCTATCATCCCTCTCTTTTTTCTTTTTTTTCTACGGGAATCCTAAGTCAGGGTAGGTGGAAGGAAGGATAGAAGAGGAAACGAGTGGAATCAAGGGGTGAGAATGAGGATGTGTACTATGTAGTAGTTGCCGAAGGGTGAGGCTGAGACCGGAGTGTGTAATTGTGTTATTTTGTAGCCATTTCACGTGAGGGTCACCGCGGGAGGGCCAAAGGTGTACATAAACACCAGGATTGTTTTATTCACTCGACTTGATACGAAACTCAACGCGAATGTACCAGCTACCACTTTTTTCTCTATTTTTATCCACTATCTCTTTCGTTCTAAGGGGTGAGAAATTTTTTTTTTTATTATTTTTCTATTTATTTTTTTCCTTTTTACTTTACTTTTTAACAGAACAGTGTTTCGTGATGTTATATTTCATAAAACACACGTAAATTAAATTCAAAATATAACGAATGTGAATGGTTTTCTTTAATGAGTTCATTCATCGAAGAAGGGTAAAAGAAAAAAACAAAGAGAAGAAATAAGATCAAGAGAGGAGTATTTACACAAGTCGACGTTTACTCTTAAAAGGATAGGGGGAAAGAGAGAGAGAGAGAGAGAAAGGGGGTCTCTCACGCGAAAAGGGAGTAAATGCCCTTTTTATGCGTACGGTCGCGCAAAGGCAGCGTAAAATTGAGTTACAGGCTAGTTTATTTTTTTATTAGCTAGACCGAGAGTTTGCCACGGTGGTCTCAATGCGAATAAAAAAAAGAAGGGGTGGTTTTTGCGGCCAAAGGATTTCCTGATAGTGGTTTTATGGCGTGTCAACGCGCATTTACGCGCGTGCGTGTAGACCCGTAAAAGTGACGAAAAAAAAAACAAGGTAGAACGCGATACGACTATTGAATGAATTATCAGTATATTTGATTGTTGTGATTGTGAACAGGTTGTAACAAAGAATTACACTAATTTTATAATAGATTTCGATTATTTCAGATTTCTAAAAAATTAGTAAGAAGTTAAAAAAATTGCTTTATTATGATATAAATATTGAAACTATTTATATATTTATTATATATTATTATATTTTTACTTGATCACATTAAATTTTTTTTTTAATAATGATTTTGAAATAGAAAATGATTGAATTTTTGCAAATGTTTAATTTTCACAATTTCGGGTGGAGAAAATGTTAAGGGGATAATAACAGACGACAGCAGGGCGCAGCGTGGTAATAAGGTGGCTTGGAACGGCTGCGATGCTAGTCACGTTTCCAGCCGCTGACAGCTGCGGCTTATACGTATGACGTGGTATCAACCCCAAATTTCCCCCGACTAGACACACCGTGTCAGGGCTGCCCTAAGACCCTGGAATGCACTCGAGTCTCTACCTGTCACGTTCCACCACGCTTCTTGTCACCTATACTATCAAATTTTATCTCTTTCTTTACGTCTTACTCTTGTCTTATATTCTTATTTCTCTTCTTAATTACCGATTATTACTACTCCAAAAGTATTTACATATACATACACAACTTGTTATTGCAATTAATATGAAATTTAAATATAAATTACGAGATATCTTAGTTTTATCAAAATATTGCAGGAATTGATATTCGTTTCGTTGATATTATAGCAAAATACTTTTCATCAATTAGGACAGAAGTTGGTCAAAGCCATCAATCAATGCAGTTTAACATCTTCGTTGCAGAATATCGATAAGCTTAAGGAAAGGACACATAGAATATCTTCAACCGTTGAGACCTTGATTTCACGATTTGAGTCATCACCCCTCGCTTCGTAATTATTGATTTTCCGAGCTGCCCTAACTCCCCTAACTTCATAGAGAGAAAATAGGGAGGGGGTGTAGAACTGAGAGACAGAGTGAGAAAGAGTAACGAAGTAACGGAATAAGCTGAAGAGTCCGAAATGCCGTTTGTCCCTTTCTTATAATGTATAACGTACGAGTGGGAGCACTTTACTATGTTATCTCTTCATCAATTCTTAAACTTTCTTTTTTTCGTTACAATTAAATACGATGGATATAGTTTCAAGATTAATAAAAAAACAATACACGTTATCGATTAGAATATTGTTATTTTTAAAGGACATTAATAGAACTATCAAGACGTTAAATATCTTAACTGATTCTCATTTCTCACCTCTACTGAGACTGGACGGAGACATGGACATTCCTGGTCTGTTGGCATCGAACGTGTTAGGTCTTTCTGGCATTTTCATCATATTTTCCTGTTGTCCCGTTCCACTTGCAGATGAACCATCATTGGTATTTGTGGAACTGGATGTGGTACTGGTAGACACAGCGGTGATCGAAATGCTGGTTACGTTGTTACTGTTCGAACTTCCATTAGTTCCACTATTGTTATTATTATTATTATTATTATTATTATTCACATTGTTGTTATTCGTATTCTTGTTGGCAATGTTACGATTACAATTCGTTCCATTGTTATTATTATTATTACTACTGTTGTTCGTATTGTTGCTTCCAGTGGTACAATTGCTAACTGCAGCAACACTGACCACTCCTTCTCTGTTAATATCTTGAATAGCACTGGCAGCTCTAGAACCAACTCCAGCGGGTTGAAGAATCGTATACTGTTTTGAGGAATCTGGACTTGTCACTGAGGGAAGTCCTGTTGGACTTTTACTGCTAGATACCGTGTTGGATGAAGGATCGTGTACCGACACGTGATGCGATTCTTCTTTCGATGATTTTAATTGCAACAACGAAACGGTCGGTGAATGTTTATCCTCTGACGTCGGTGATAAACCAGGGACAGGCTGTGGGGTTGGCATCGTTGGGCCAAGACCTGGTGCTGGATAACCAACGAAGGTAGCCGAAGCTGGATATGGACCAATAGGTGGTATGGGGGTTGCACCAACCGGTACCGTTGCTGTACTGCGACAAATGTTTTTCGAATGATCACTGGTAGGAGGCCTGAATGCAGAAGTGGCTGAGAATGGAGAATTCGTTGACACCGAAGAATTAGATGATGTTGCCGTAGGTGAGATCTTCATATTATTTTCATGGTATTGCCTTTGATATCCCGCATAATGTTGTTGGTGATGATGCTGTTGTTGCTGTTGTTGTTGTTGTTGTTGTTGTTGTCTTCCGATGATGGAAGGGGATTCTGCATTTTTGCACATTCTATCTCTGTCGCGATCGTTTGGTCTTTCTCCTGTGGTATCATCTTTATCGGGAGTAGGATCTGACATGTCGATTTCTAATTCATTCGATGAATCGTCAACTAATTCGTTAAAATCTGGTGGTTCGTATCTGGAATATTTATTGTCCACTTGACGGCCTTGGGAATCAACGTGAGCACCAACGAGATTTCTTTCATTTCTCTCTTTGCCGGCTAAAGATCTAACCGATACTGGTCGAATCTTACCGGATTCATTTTGACATGTGTTTACCTGACATTGTATGTTCGCACATTCATTTTCAATTTTGATCAAATTATCGAATTCTTTTTTGCCCTTCGTCAAATGTTGTTGCTTCATAACATCTTGTTTCATCTGCATCTGGGATCTACCGCACCGATCATGTTGACCACGAAGCGTTATCACGTCTTTTAACGAACAACCAGCATCCGTGCTGGTGGTTGACGAGGTAGATAACGACGAAGGTGATAATTTAGGATTTTCTTTCTTTTCTTCGAAAAGATTTTCGAAATTAGACTCATATCTGTCTTCTTCTGAATTTCCTCTTTGGTATAACGAACCTCTAGGTCCGGGCCAACTTCCAGATAAACTTTTCAATGCTGCTTCAGTTTCTCTTATAAGAGTTTCATCGTCTTCCGGTTCCTCGCAATGTTTACTTGATTTTCTAGCCGGACTTCCTGAATTTCCCGATGTGAACGCCCGTTTCTTCTGCGGTAAAGATATATTTTTATTTGGATCAACGTCAACCGATTTTCGTATTTCATCGTCACGAACACTTTTTCTTCTTCTTTTAGCAGCTGCGTCAGTCACCTCCATTTCTTTCGGAACGCTGGTTTGAGGACCCTTTTTGTTTGTCAGTAATGGCTGTTGCTGCAATTGTTGTTGTTGTTGTTGCTGTTGTTGCTGTTGTTGAGGTTGTTTAAGATTCGAACTGATCGACTCTGCTTCCAGCTTCCGTTTTTTGAGATGTGCCATTGCATTCTGCCCGCCTGGGACGCTGGTCAGTTCCACCCTGGAACACAAAAATTCCAGAGGATCAGCAAGTCTATTTTCCCATCGGATGCGTCAATGCATTCAATTCGATCTACGAGTGCACATTTCTCTTTCATCGTCGGCGCAATCTAATTAACACGGCTCTCGTTGATTCAGGATCAGTTTAATGGATATGAACGATCGATCCGTAAGATCTTCGAATCGTGTCTTCTCAACGTGTTATCTACGTAATAGTGATCTCGAGATCTGAACGATCATGTTTTGAGAGAAAGTTCACCTGCGATCCGTCGAGGACACTGTCCAAAGAGCTGTGGCCCATTCCTGTGCAGCAGAAGTATATTTTCCCCGATTGCGATCGATTAATCGATAAACATAGACATCCCCTCTGAACCGAGGGCACCTTTTTATTTCGTTTGTTTCTTAATTTTTTTTTATTTGCTTTTTATTTATGTTTTTTATTTATGAGGTAGTCTGTCAAAAAATCAGACGCACGCGCCGAGGCACGCGCTGAACACGCGCGCTCGCAGAATGAATCGCGGTTGCGTATGGACGGAGGTTGCGCTGCGTAAATGCGCGGAGAACCCTTACAGTTGGGTTGCTCATAAGCTACTGTTCTATGTTTAAGTTAGTACGGGGTGGCGATCCTCTACAGTAAAAAGGGAAGGGATAAGGGCTTGCGCGTGTTGCGTTGTAGCTTCTGCTTCGTCGCGAAAAGTGGGGGCGGGTTCTGCGCACTGTCCACCCCCTTTAAGCTTTTCTCGAGCGCAATTCCCGGCCCCTTCTATATACACCCTCTTTGTCGTCTCGCCACCCCCAGGGACACAGGAGAAGGGGATACAGCTCCTAGATGCACACACCACAATTTTATCCTTCTATAAAGGTAGATACATTGCGCACCTTTTCTCCTTCCCCCACCCCCCTTTCTTCCATTATATTGCACTTCGATTTTTATTTCTATTCTACAATATATATTTGTTTCTCTATAAGTCAATTTATTTACGTATCCTACTTGCTTTATATCGGAAATACCGAATGTTAAAGAACTCTGTTATCAAAGTAATATATATATATATATATATATATTTAATTTTAATGTCGATGACATATAGCCTTTAAAATGACATGGTTCGAAACGTATACCCTAATATTGAATAAAGAAATTAAATGCAATACGTATAGTAAGGTTTTGAAAAAACGAACAAAAAGATAATAGTAACGTTTAAATATAATTATTACATGTATATAATATGTGACGTACAGATGGGAGTTAAGGTTTTCATTCGGTTCAGAAGACTTTATAATATTGACTAGTTATACAAGTGAACATAGATGCGTCTATGTAAGATTTACAGCAATAATACGAACTGACTACTGAAATTAGATAAACGTTGCTTCTCTAGAAGACGGTCGAGGAAGAGTGGGATCAGCATCAGCGCTTAGCAGAGCTTTCGAGGATTCAGAGAAGCGAAAGAGCTTCCTCTTAAACCTTAAACCTTCCTCAAACCACGGAGCCCGGAGTTTAGAGCGACGAACTCCTACGAAGGATCGCGGTGAATTGTACCCATACCCGAAATCACAAGTTAAATCGCACCAACGGCTTAAGACATTATCACTTTTCTTTGCGGACCGATGCTCACCCGTCCGAGAGTTTTCCTTAGGAATGATAGAGAGTCGAATAAGGAACAAACGAGAAAGAGTACTATACCAGAGAGAAAGAGAATCCCTTTAGAGTTCGAGGATCGATGCGTCCTCGTCGTCCACCCTCCAATTACGTGCCATCCCTTACGGCCTGCGGGGAATAATTAGAAAGCAACCCTGGCATGGTTAGAGTAGATAGCCCCATGGATGTGTGCAAGACTAAGGATACTTTCGTGATGATCTTCGAAAAAGGTGCCATTGTGATTTCCAATCGAATTGACACATTTTAAGAAAATCAACAAAAAAAAAAAGGTTTCATTTATAATACAAAAAAACAATATTTAAATAATGTCATTACTTTGCTAATTAGATAATTATCGATTATTAAATGTGTAATAAGTAACATCGTGACTTTGAGTAAAGATGAAAAGTCTTGTCGCCTCAAAATCCGTACTTGTCAATTAATTAGCGAGTGCTACCCATGCCTCCTCAGTGGGAAGAGTTGGTATCTAGGAAGATGAACACGCAGTAGAGCGGACGATGGCGCCTCCATTGGAGGGATTAGAGTATTAGACGACGTCACGTCACTGGAAGTCTAAAGGAGCCTCCTTGGAACTGTGCTTTGCGAGATAGCCTAAACTTCAACATCCCCCACCTACCCCTTCGTTCCCCGATTTCCTCAGCGCCCTGCTGAACAACCTCTCTTGCTTTTCCCTTTCCCTAATTCTAACGTCCTTCTTCGAGCCCTCGACAATTCCAATTAAATAAACCGCTAACGGATCTATAGCAACGGATACATAACGTTCTTAACAATTTTATTACGATACCTTATCAAAAATTGTTAATTCGTTTCAACAATTTCTTGATTTAATTGGAATGAATATATTATAGAAAAGAGAAAAGAGAGAAGAATCGGTCTTGAATTTTCCAAGGGCATTAGAGCCAAGTAAAGCGTGTTCTTGGACGAATAGCTCGTACGTCTTTTTCTCGCCAACATTCTAGGGTGTGGGTAAGGTCGCCAGTAGTAGGCGAGCGCTGGATAATTTAAGGGTCTCTCACGCGTGGATAATGGGGAACTTGGCTAATGCACCCCACTTGGCACCACGTGGATTCACGCGAGTTTTGTGACTCTACTTCCACTTTTCGCACCCTTACACGCCATGTTTCAAAAAGCGTCTTGGTGTTTTCGTATATATATATACGTACACTTAAATTCATGCGGATTACAAAAACGTAAATGTTATTAGGTTTTGCAAAATAAAGATCAACTTTCATTGATTTGTTTTAAAATACTCTTTGTGTTATTTTAATTAAAACTCGTTGTTGTCAACTTTATCAAAAGATATTGCATTGTCCAAAAGTATTTTTGGAGATACCACGGTAGTAGTAGTAGTCCGAGATAGAATTCACAAAGGAATCTCGTTTAACGACTCCTAGGACAGTCCTCGTCGATCGGTCCATCGGTCGAGGGTGGTATTCTCATAGTCGTGATTCTTCGTTTCGCAGACTAACGACACCGAAATTGGCTTTATTTCTAAAGGGGGAGCCCGCGATACTCTTGGTATTCTCTCCCTCTTATAGCATCTACAGGAAGAGGAATCGAAGGGAAGAAGATTTTAAAGCGGACTTCGTGTCATGGCATTACGGAAAGAGTAGAAGAAAGATAAAAAAAAAAAAAGAAAAAAGAAAAGAAGAAAAGAAAAGAAAAGAAAAGAAATGCTGTGACTGAAGCAGCTGCCCGATTGGACATCGCTTGGTAGCTCGGCTCCGGGGAATAGTATTCCCTTCTCTTCGCTAACCGTTCGTCCATGCTTAGGTCCATCTCTTGCCCTTGCTTTATATTTTTTCTCTTTCTAAAAGAAGAGAGCTTTACCCTCGCTCCACGAGAACTGACGTCTTAAACCAATCGAATTCTTATCAAATATTTAACGCTGTACGGGCCATCGGTTTAAGTGGAACTTCCATTACCGGACCTTGTTCGCCTAAAAAGAAACTTTCTTTCCATGATATATGTCTCACATATTTCGTTATTCCTTCTTACTAACGTTTTACGAACTTATCGTCTTTTTTTTCTTACAAGATTTATAAAACATTGGTTCTATGAGATTGACACATTATTTCCACGATTCTGGTTAACGAGAAGAAATCGACGACGACGACGACTTGACCCGTCGTCAATCGTCGTCGTCTAAGGCAAAGGTCGCTTTTTTGGGTTCCTCCTAACCCACACGGCAATACGTCACGCGTCCTGGTTTTGGGGCGTAATTAAAGAGAGCGCAGAACAGTATGACGCCTCGGGGTTGTCTGGGGTAAGGAACGGGATGAGGCGGGCAAGCAACGTAAATGGTATGAGGTATAAGGGATGTGTTTTACCGAGGGATACTTATACCATCCCTACGCGGCACATATTTTCATATAACAAAACCATCTGCGTGCCGCGCATAACAAATTTCAACTGATTTATAGTGCGGATGGGGTAGGCGGACGCAAATTTTCGCTCTTTCGCCACCATCGTCGTCGTAGTCCTCCTCGTCTTCTTACGAGATACGCGAGTTACTTTTTGTTTTCTTCCTCTTACCATCGATTTGTACTATAATCTTGTTTTTTTTTTTTTTAACTTTTTTCAAGAATGAATATATATATTACTATATCTTTGATCTATTACAATGAATTAAAAATGTCAATTATTATGATACTAGTGAAAATTAAAAAAGATCTTATGTCTTTGAAGGTCTAGCAATGATATCTACAAGAAATGTGACCCTAAAGGGTTACACGAGGGTAGTATGGTAGCGGCAAAAGCGGGTATGTACAGAAAGGGACAAAGTGGTGAAGGGGATGTTAAGAAGGGACTATGCTCGAATCAACCGGCAACGGAGCGAGCTATCGGATCAATAGTGTTGTAGTAGTGACAAGTATCAAAGTATGCGTATGTAATTTATTTTTGTCCTTTATATTAGAAACAGGAATTATTTGATTCATTTTCTAGGTTTTGAATAGTTAATTTATGTAATTTTTAGGATACCCGATAATATCTTTCGTGTTTTATTAGCCTTTAAATGGCTTTGATTCTAGTGTGTAAATAAAAACGATGCGATATCAAACAACCCAAATAGATTTTTATCAAAAGACTACGTTCTATTGTATAAGGTGTTATATGTGCGTGTGTACAACTATAAAGTGAAAAAAAAGGTTCGTAGCAGTTTGTTACTAGAAGCAGTTGTAACGGAAAGGCACGTAACGGATAACATGATTACAAATATATCATAAACCCTAGCAACCCCTCTCATAAGAGAGGAAGGGCTATAAAGCCCTTATTCTTAAAAGAAAGCGTGAGCGTGTCCTTCGACATGCGATACACGTGCGTCGCCTGTCGATGAGACCTTATCTCAACAAATCACTATACACAGACTCAAAGAAATAAACACTAAAAGAAAGAGAGGACGGATTTGACGGGAAGATCGTGAAAAAAGGCCCTACACGAGTTGGTCTCTTGATAAATTCAATTTACGAAACAAGTTTCTTTTTCTACTGTTTTTAAGGAAGACCATTATATGTACTTGAATTAACAGAAGATGTTAATTAATTTTGAAACATAAATCGATTGATCATTTTTCATCAACAACAACAACAACAAAAAGAATCAATAGTATCGCAATAAGGTAGCCAGATATTCCAGAATGTTTTACACCTCATTAAGCAACAATGTATTGTTGTCAGGGTGAATTATACAGGGCATGAGACGCCTGTCAAGACAAATGGCTTCAACAGGAGGTAATTGTGGGCTTTTATTAGCTCTAGTTGCTTTCTCCTCTTGGCTGCAAATCGCGCAATAGCTTTGGAGGCATCACGCCAGTAACGCCGTCAGAGGAGCACCAAAACAACGACGGAAGCGACGACGACAACCCTTTTCACTAGAGAGAAGAAAGGGGTAAGGCATCATCACACTCCTTCCACCACTCTCTCTTCCTTCTCTTTTGATGCCGTGTAATTACTCGCGTGACACTAACGTGGGAATGTGAATCTCATCTTCCTAATGCCTAGCCAAGTCACATCTTTTACATATATTATTGACTACCGATCTTCTTCATAGTTATTCACAAAGAATTTGTGTTTCATTTTGAAAAGTATTCTGAGAAGTATCAAGTGAAATAGAGAAAATAGGGATATGTGTATATGCACGCGAGTGAACTATGTCAAAGCTGGTATTTTCTGATGGCATGTCCGGTAAGATTACTATGGTCAGCATGTTTCTTAAGAGATGTTTCACATACTTGCAAAAGTTCATTACACAGAAGGGTGAAAATCCTTTTGCACTGGGTAACTAAGCTCATGAATCTGAAGAAAGTATGCCACCACGTTCTTATCGTTGGAAATAGGTTTTTTTTTTTATACGAGATTTTAATCGATCAAAGTTATATTAACAATACCAAACATATTTTCCAAAATCCAAACGACAATCCAGAAATATTGCTACTCGCATTATAGTTTCCATATTGGAGTATATATATATTTATTTATTTATGTATATGTATATACGAAACGATAAGAAAAGTGAAACGAATAAATTCGTCGTTTCTCATCTTATTCGATGCTGTCTCGTACTCAACGAGGAAGCCCAAAATCGAGGTCTTTTTCCAGAGGGGAAATACGAGCTTTCGAAAGCCCGTATTTTCCGAGAGGAAAGATCCTCTGCTATTCGCGCGTTATTACGGCTCTAGAAGGCACGATTCACTCGCTCGAACATATGCGGCCAAGCTCCGCGTCTTTCCCTTATCCCTCCTTTACACATACATAACGTTGGTTCATGTATTTATGCATTTCCTACAACCACCATCACCACCACCAACCACCCGACTCTACTATTTCTTTTCTTGAATCTAAACTACTCTAATACTTCGACACGCATTTAACCAGTTAACTGAGTTTGACGAATATACTCGTCATGATTATTTGCTATTTAAATTTTAACATTTTTGAAAAACGAAACACATTCTCAAATTTTAAGATTAGTAAGAAGAAATTGAAGATTTTTAAATGACTATTTTTGTTTTTTATTCTTAAAGTTTATTTTATTTTCATAAATGAGCAATTTTAACCTCAAAACTCATCATCGGTCGATTCTTGCGACACGCAGCGGTTCAAAACGGAGCTCCACAGTTAATTGGTTAAACGTGTATCGCACTTGAAGTATTTGCAACGTCAATGATCGGCTCACTGTGTGTCTTTCTTCACGGTTTGAGAAAAAGGGGGACGTTAATAGACTGGAATGAAGGACGCGGAGGAGAGAGAGTTCATTGGAAAAACTATTCTTGTTAACGCTGTAAATAATAATCTAGTAGTTAACCGGTAGCTGCTTATCTTCTTTTTCATCTTGCAAACAACTCGATGCAACCAAGATATAATAGTAGAGCTATGTCCTGTCAAGAAAGAACAAAGTTTATAATTAGAAGCTTCAATAAATATATATTTTTAAATATATATAGTATAGATTTTGTTTTTCTTCTTTTTTTTTTCTATGATAAAATATCGATTGGTTGGAGCTGAGCGTTAAATAAAATGGAAAAGAAATGATTTTAATCAGCTTTTATATATTTTTTTCTCCTTCTCTCCGTCTTCTTACAACCCCCCACCTACCTTAGCTGCTTTCATTATTCAAGAGTCATATTTACTCATTGGATTCAATTCGGATTCACTTATGGTATGATTTACTGAAGGAAGAGGCGTACCTGGAACACCACCACCCGGTGATGGGAATTTATCGGGGGATGGAGGCCACCCTCTAAAAGCGAACGGAGTATAAGGAGAGAGATAGACTTTCCGAGAAGGAGGGACTGCAATGGAAACGGCGGACAACGAAGGGAGAAGAAGATAAAGGGCGCGTCCTTTCCTCATATTCTATATTCCGTATGCTGGCTCATGAAAGTCCTAGGGATACCTTCCGAAATTCAAATTTACAGCACGTGCTATACTCGAGTGACTCTAGTTGCATGACGATGCATATTAAGTTTTACCAATAAGTTTGATGTACGGAGAAGCAAACGATTAAAATCTTATTTCTAGTGTATCCATGTAATTTTTATTATCGTCGATTAACCCATCGTTTAAAAGATTCTCAAGAGAATAGAAACGTGCTTATAATGTTGGTAATTGAAACATAGTAATGTTTGTCGAAGGTTATTGAATTTCAATTCACCCTAGGTTATAAATATCAAATGACATATTGCTATACTTTTAAACGTATGTTATCGTTAAATCACTATGACAATAATTGTATTCGAAATACTATATATATAGTTACGACTATCGAAGCAAAAAAAACAAAAATAGGAATGAAAGCAAAAAAGCTACTCTGATATCAATAGAAATCTTATCGATATCCATTGGCCGATTTTGCTGATTCTATATTCGGACCCTTTCCGCTTGAAAATTTACTGGAAAACTTTTCTCCAGTTTTAAAGCATAGCCTCGTACTTTTTTTTTTTACGATTGAGCTATTATTTCACTATTTCCTTGTCATAAACTTCGATTGTTTCTACGAGTCTACGAAGAGATACGTCTACTACTTGCGTATCTTAATGAAAATTCAATCAAAAAAAGTTTGTTGTTTTCTTTGAAGTTTTTATACGCGTTGAAAGATAACTGTTACACATACGAAAAAAAAAGATTGGTTAGAAAACAGGGAAAACCATTATGCTGATGTCTCAACATGTTACTCACCGAGGTACGGTGTCTTGGCCTTTGAATTTGTGACACTCCCCTTTTTTGCTACTCCACGCATTTTCGACAATGAAATGGCCATAACCATATACTGCGGGCTTTTTTTTGAGATATATTACAATGTTCTAAAGGAGAACGAGGTATCTTATTTTTGTATATCACTTGCGTATGTAACGGTATACCATGAAACATTGTCACATTCAACGGGTCAACTTTTTCTAGGCGTCTTAGCTCTGGCATGACGGTATTTATGTTGATGTTTTTTGATCAGAAAGCTTACATTTCGTTTATCGTGGGTGATTTAGAAATTGAACTATAATAAAAAATCAAGATAAATAACAAAAGTTTACTAAAATATTAGTAATTTTTAATTAGGAGTAAAGAAGGTGAAATGGTAATTTAAAAAGTATTCTAAAATTAAATAAAAAAAATAAATTTGCATAAATAAGAAATAATATATATATAAGGAAAGTATATATTATATAATATACTTATTTGATGCTATAATAAAGTAAAAAAAAATAATTAAATAAAAATTGTTTAATCATTTTTATATTAAAAAATATGATAATAAATTTGATACCATAGTGTAAGAATGAATTATGACATCATGACAATTTACCGAGATACTAACTCGTGACGCAAGTTACATGACAAACTCTATACAATATCTTAACTATGTTCAAACTAAACTTTCAAGAAGTATAAAAATATCTTCACAGAACTTATGGTCACTGAAAATAGATCGAGAAATAAAGAAAGCTTGGTGTTTTCATTTATTTGTTCATGGAATAAATAGTCGTTGCTTGATCACAAGAGTAAGGAGGGTTGGTGGGAAGGTGGGTGGAAGAGAGGGTAGAGAAGAGTTCGATGCTAGCAGGGATTGCTAGCAGGGTAAAAGGTGGAGACATACCCTCTTCCCTTGATTCCCTACGAACCCGAACATGAATTAAAGTTTTAATTTCTCTAAATCACTGTTCGCCCTTGAGCGCTTTCTACCAGACGGTCCGTTACTTATAGCTTTTGCCCTTTTACCGCTTACTCTCACCCCTTCCCACCCTCCCAGCTCTCTTTTTTCTCGTTTTGCTTCGATCTTACCACCGTCCGACCCTCTTAAATCGAAGGAAATCGATATGCACTTATCCGATGACTCTCGAGACTCGAATAACGAGTCGTCTTTTTTTTCCTCTTTCTTTTATCCTTTTTTTTTCAAGTAACCACGTAACTACCAATTTCATACCACTTATATCATCAATCGTTCGATACTTTTGGAATAAAAATAATATACTTATTAATAATACAAATGAAATATCCTCGTAATGAGAAATATGTTGGTAAATTTGAACAAAGGTTGGTTTATGCGAAAGTTCAGATCTTTATTCTCCCTTTTCGTTTCCATCTTCATCCATAGCACCCAAAAAACGGAGTGTAGGGTTGGTAGGTAGGTTGGTAGGTAGGTAGGTAGTCGTTCGTTTAAAATCATGACGTCGAATACGAAGGGTAGAGAAACGAGCTAGGCGTTAGCATTAACGTTAGGTTTGCGCCACCAGTAGCAACAGCAGCAGTAGCAACCGAGGCCACATCTACAAGAACTTCCTACACCCGTTTTCCCTTTCCCTTTACACCAAAGGTTTCTCTTTCTCGACCTCTGCAACGACGGCGACATATTGTTTCCATTCTCCTCTCTTCGGCTAAAGCGCAATAAAAAACTGGCATAAATATCGCCACCCTTGACGGGGTTGGGAAAGGGGGAGGAAGTGGAAGTGGAGGTGGGACGCTTACCAACACCACCTTCCCTTCAGTTTCGCCTTCGCAACAACCTCTACAGTTCTCACTTCTCGTACTCGGTGTTCTAACTGTAAGAACTAAGAGATACCGACACGAATGTGCGGTATCTGCTCTGGCGCGTATAAATACTACGAAATACCCTCTCCAAATTCTAGCGACTAATTTGTCTGAGTGGCTTTTTGGACTGTTACACGAAATAACTCCTAAAGTCCACCCAGTTACTTCTTTCTTTATCTTTTTTTCTCTCTCTCTTTCGCTTATTTACATTTGTTTTACATTATACAACTGTGGTCTTGTAATTAAGAATTGTTTAACAGTATTGAAACTATTAAAGATAATCAAATTTATTTTGGTTGACATACATACAAGTGATCAGCTGATTGAGACGAAAAAGACCTAGCTATTTGGGTTGGATTTTATTTGCAAAGACTAGTAAAGGATTTTACCTCATAACGGACTTCCTAAATTTTTAATATTCTTTCTTTTTTTTATCAAATTATTTGACATAACCTATATTACGTATAAAATGTTACTTTTTGTTCTCAATCCATCATATAAAATAGCATCATAATGTTATTATCCAATTATTAATAGTTTCTGTTTTAATTCGTTGTTAATTTATGTGTAATTATTTTAAATAAAGTACTTTAAATAAATATTGCAACATCATACCTTTCTTAAGTATATAGCATTATCATAGCAATGCAACATTATAGCATTTCTTCAGTACTATTAGTAGTTTGTGTTTTAATTCTTTGTGAATTCTGTGTGTTATTATTTTAAATAAAGTACTTTAAATAAATATTGTGATTAAACTCGTATCTTTATAACAATTATATTATATTATATTTAATTAATTATAATAATCTTAAGATACTTACAGCGTAACAGGTTCTTCAGGACTCGATGGGGAAATAGATAACGACGTTGTTGCTGTCACGCATCTTAACGTATTAGGCGATCTTACACGATCATCCACCTGAAATAAAAGAAAAGAAAACAGAATAATTGACATGGTAAATATTTCTTTACGTTTCAGGACGTTTACACCTGCTAAGGAAAAAGTTTTCTATTCGGTCACGCGATAATTTCTATTTCAGGAATAGAATAAAAGAAAAATAAGAAGAATAAGAATAAGAAGAAAAAAAAGAGAGAAAGCTCAGTCTGTGTTTTATCGTCGTCTGAATTCTTTTCGCGATCCTAGCAGTTTTCGATGGGGTTCCGAGCAACAGGTACAGCAAACATGTCCTCCAGGCATCATGCTCGAAAGAGCACACACGTGATTTATGATATAAGTGAGTTATCAAAACACCTCTTTTCCTTCCCTTCTGTAGTACGTTAAACGTTCGTGTGATAAAAAAAATAGAAAAGAAAATTTATCATTAATAGATAAGATAAATTTCTTTCAATGTTTATTGAAAATCTTACATTCAAAAAAAATTATTAAATTGTTTTTTTGGTCGGGGTTGAAGATAAAAAGGGACGTAAGTAAAATTACAGTTTACTTGTAATAATTGTATAAACATTTTAGGGTTGTATTATTATATGTTATATTATATTATTTTAGGGTTGATATTATTGATATTATCAATGAATCCCCATACATATTAAATTATTTTTTTCTGGGGGTGAAGTGGGGTGAAAAAGGTACTTAAATAAAATTACATTTTATTTGTAATAATTGTATAAATATTTTAAAATTGATATTATTGATATTGATATTGTTGATAAGTCCTTATATAAGAAAATGGAAAAAACTATTTTTTCTGGTCATTTAAAAGATTCACGATTTTAAAAGAGATTAATAATGACAGTGAAATCCTCTAGGACGATCGTGGTATAGAGGGAAACACAAAAGTAGCCTCGGGCAAGTGGACTAAACTCACACCGACATCAATCTGAACGAACGAGTATCTCTCGCCCCCTAACGAGCCACCGAGTCATATAAATTTTATTGCTATTTCATAAATCCTCCCTACTACTAACGTGAATATAACCATCCAAGAACTCTCCGAGAGATTATCAGAAATGTATAAAGTTACGCGAAATGTTATCCCTCTCCTCCACCTCCTCCTCTTCCCCCATTACGATTTGATTCTATTGTTCAAAAAGCTTAAGTTAAAAAAATGATTTTTGTTAAGACGTTTACTATTATTATTATAATTATTATAATACTATACTAAACAAAAATTCTACAACTGGTTTTTTTTGGGTGGAGGGAGAGGGGGCCTGATTTTCTTCTTCTCAGTTTTAGACTTTTCCACGATTTCGAAAGGAAATTCTTAAAATCATCCTACCCTTCTCATTTCCTTCCTACCAAAAGCTCGTAGACCAAGAGGGTTCTGATTTACATTTCTTTTTCTCGACGACATAAAAATTCCGCAACGATAACTTCCTTTGTTCAACCCCTCTGCGGTTTTGGGTACGACCCAAACCCCTGTGGCTTCGAGAGAGAGCTGCGGGGCGTCGTCGTCGTCGTCGTCGTCGTCGTCGTCCTCGTCGTCGTAAGGCTCGTCTAGTTTTTCGTTTTTATTACATTTTTCCTTAATTAAAGGTACCTCTTTCTCATCGGAGGGTAGAAGGGGGGTATAAGAAGACTAAGTTTCGATCGAGTATATAAATTTCGATACGTTTCACTTGAATTTGTAAAAAAACATTTTGTTTTTTTATCTCAAAAGTTACATTGCTACATTGTAAGTAATTTTTTGATAGAATTCATGTATTTTTTCTTTTATTCTTTTTTATAAACAAAAAAAACAATTTGACAAAAGCCTTTGATTTATCGAGTATCATTTACCTAGAATTTTACAGATTTCCTTTAATAATGCAAATCCATGGGTCCTGATCACATCGTTCGTTAGGTTGAGTAGAATCGGTAGAATACTATTGCTACGACCGATGAGAGAATTTACAGAGAGAGAAAGAAAGAGAGAGAGATGTAAAGAGTAAAAGAGATAGAAAGAGAGAAGTAGGATCGAAATGTAATTAAGAGAGCAAATAATCCGAGCTGAACAAACTCCGTGAAATGGATCAAAGAACTCGCGAATGAAAAAGGAAGGGAGGGGGCAGGGAGAGGGGAGGGGGAGCAAAATAGATGGAAGAAGGACTAACGTATATGTATAATGTACTACATTTATATATATATACACACATCGATAGAAAGGCGTGTCAGGGAAGGTACCAGGATGAACTACGAGAAATTCGCCCTCGTCCTGTCGTCGACCTGTCTAGGTTGAAGGAGTAGGGCAACGAGAGGTCTCGGCACAGACCCTCGATAAATATTTCCGTCAAGTGACCGGGGAGTGGAATTCAAAGAGAGTCGAAAGGTGGAATCGAGAGGAACGGACGGCATACGTCCTTCTCTTTCTACGAAGGAAGGTTCGGGACTGTTAGAAGAGAACAGGGGTAGGGTGTATGAGAGAGAGAGAGGGGTGGAAAAAGAGGAAAGAGGCTAGAGGCCAGTATATTTGCGTTACGTTACGTAGTTGCGCGTTTAATCAGCCGTGTACTCAGAAAAGGGCGCGTTTGAGGGAGAAAAAGGAAGAAAAGGGAAAGGGACGAGAACGAATGGAGGTGGAAAGAAGTGAAAGAGTACCTACCCGTTGACTTGTGGATATCGAAGAAGGAGCTAGAGGATGAGTCCAAATAGTCTTCTCGTTGCCTTTTGTGAGTACCAAAGAGGAGACTAGGTTTTTATTGTCAAATTGTACTCTGTCGTCGTTGGGTTACTTTAGGATCTCCAATGAGTCATCTCGTATAAAGTCAAGGGTAATTAATTTTTTTTAAATGGTCTACTAGGGTGTCGTCTTTCGATGAATCGATTATGTTCTTATGGTTTGTTATCTAGGAATAAATAAGTGTAGTTTCTCATTTGTATGAAATTGAAAAAAATAGGTGAAGTTTGAGAGTAAAAAATAGAAAGAGAAGGTTTAAGTATGTATATGTGTAAGTATATGTGTGTGTGTGTGTGTATGTGTGTGTGAGCCTACGAAACGTCGATGGCGTGACAGATTGCCTATAGTATTTTCCACCACATACATCATTGGCACCCGCCAGCCCCTTAGTTCTACTTCACTGCTCATCGTTGCCATCTCTCTTAATTAGCATCGCCTACCAATCTACCTGCTGCCTTACCGTTCAGAAAATTTTATCGAAGCGTATTTTTTTCCTTTTTTTTTTCGTATGATATATATAATATATATATATTTTTTTTTGCATTATATGTATTATATATATATATATATATATATATATATGATTTGCATATATATGCAAAATCAATTCGCCGATCCTTGGTACAAAAAAATAAAAAATTTCAATTATTTTTGAAAATAATAATCTTATTTTACAATAAATTTATTTCTCGCAATTCTAAGATAAGAAATTTTCTTTCCTTGATATTCCTACGTAGATAAATATATCGATAAAATATAAAACAGAAAAAAAGGAACAAAAAGAAAGGGTCAGTGACAAAGTGTAAACCGCACTTTCATCGTCAGGGATACGATTAGGGAAAAAATCGTGTTGTTTTAAGGGGAAGTGAAAATTAAATACCGCGGTGTGTCCAACCCCATAGGTCCGGTCACCTAATAATTCATACGAGGAATGTAAAAAGGGCTGGCCCTTTTTTCCCAAGCAAGCTAGACGAGAGAGAAAGTGAGAAGGCTAAAAAAAAGGGGGTAGAAAAATACGGGCTCGTATTTATCTTGAGATTTGTAACCGCCTTGGTCTCGATATTTATTGGCCCTTTTATCAGATAGGGATATCTCTATACCTTGACAGATCATTCAACTTTATTATGTCTCTTTCTATCTATCTATCTTTCTGTATTTATAGTGAAATGATCAATTGCATTTGATAACGAGTTAGTCATCACAGTTAACTGGTTAAACAAAATGAACGAATGTTGAATGAATTATTAACGTTAAAGAAAAATTCTTTTTGAAAATATTTCTAGAAGGGTAAAATAAACTTGGCAGCAAATGAAACGGTGTTAACGTTCTTAGAAAGGGTAGGCTGGCAAGGAACGTGTCTCATCGTGGTAAATACATAAAGAAGGATCTGGAGTGCGCATAGTCCTCTGTAAGGGTGCACCTACGGCCTAACTACCTACCAACCGAGGTCATATTTGGGATTACGGAGACGGCGGTTGCAGCCTCTCAAGGATGATAGTTGCGAGCGTAGAAGAGCTGCCTTGCTTAACCCAGCCCCATTATCTTAACAAATCTAATCTCGCGGTGGGTGTTTATAAATGTCTTGTTTTCCGCAGAAGGCAGGATGGCAGACGGAGGAAAAGACGAAGAAAGGACGAAGTGGGAGTACTGAGCTTGCCTGGATTTTCTCAACCCCTCGTTACCAGAAGTTGGAAATACAGTTGCACTTCTTGAATCTGGAATATTCTAATGTGTATATGTGGAATAAATAAAAAAAAAGAAACATAATTGGGAAATTTGTTTTTTTCTTTTTTTATATTATTTATTTGGAAGTTTTACGAAATTAGAAATATTTGAAAGACTATAGTTCAAGTTAAAGTATGATAATTTAGTTAAAGTATTTATATAACTATATAGTATATAAAATACGGTATAAAATACTATACAATATAAATACTATATAAAAACTATATATTATATAATTATATAAATATTATATATAATTATATAATAATATTTATTATATTATTATAATTATATTGTATTATTAGTATATAATTATTATATGTAATTATATAATAATATTTCAAATGTTCTATAGGATTTTTTATTTAACCTATTTAATATAAAATAAATACAAAATAAAAAATAAAAAAATTAACACACATAGAAATAATTATTCTTTATAAAAGTATCAAATTATTTTGACATCTTTTACTTTCATGTTAAGAAATAATAAAAATTGTTCCTATTTTAAGATGGGTGGTGTTCAGGAGTAACTCTTTCGCTTTAAATTTTCATTCGAAATCTTCGAGAACGAGCACGAGAAGGAGGTTACATCAGAGACTTGTTTCGTCCTCGAAGCTAAGGTTGAGGCTCTATTCCATCCTAACTCGTCTCGAGCGTAATTTGCACACAAAGTGCTGAGGAGGAGTAGTACTATGCGGGGTGCCAGTACCGCGGGTATATGTATATGTATGTTATATACACATTGTACCCGAAGACATTATGCTAACACCCTTTCCCCACGTGAACAACCATTTACTTCGCACGGTTATTAAAAATGTGCATGTTTATAATGTTACTAGTTAATTCGAGCAAAAAAAAATATAAATCTGAAATACTATGAAGAGTAAAAAAAAAAATGATACAAGATCATTATGCTATATATCTGAAGATGTCATACGTGCGTTAATGTTGAGAGTCGACTTGTGATTAAGACGCAAGACGACGTTTCTCTACCAGGTAATAAAAAGCCTGTCACGTAGCATTAGCTTCGAAGATGGAAGGGAAAGGAAGAAGGTAGACCAAGAAGTTGAGGAGACTACGACGACAAAGAAGAATAAGAAGAAGGGAAAGAATACTGATTCATTATTCAATCTGGGTCGAGTGATTAGCATGCGCCGGTGCCCAACGTACCTTGGATCCTTCTAAATAATGTAAGGCGTTCTGCCGCAAGGAGGTCTACATAGGTTGCCATCGTCTTTGTGGACGTTCCAAACTCCTCATCTTGTATTACGTTGTTTCTAACTTTAACATGATTTTTCTAATATTCCATTTATAAAATAACAAACATGATTGTCACTAGTACAGTAAATAGTCAATAGTAAAGTAGATCAAATCGGTTTAGATTCCTAAATATATTGGGTTGGCAAGAAAGTAATTTTGATTTTCTAGTGTGAAATAAAACTTAATTGTTTATTTTTACGTTTATTTAAAATTATACGGAATTTTTTTCTATAGCAACTTAAAAGTGTCAACTAGTAAACCTCAAAAGAAAAAAATTCATAACGAAACAAACATAACGCTATTTATTAGTGCAAGCCGAAATTATTTTCTTGCTAACCAAATATTTAAGCTTACAATTGGGTAGATAAGAAAGACCTAATAATCTGAGACAAGTAAAATAAGTATGAAATAGTTTTGTCGAGTAACAATGATAAAATTTCATCTGTTTTGTAGTCTTGAAACGACTTGAAAGAAGACCGCAGGATAAAACATTTTTAATATCATTAAGTAGGGAATCTCTCTGCGGTACTGGCCCTTTTCTCGTCCTTATTCCCCCCTTGGCGTCGCCATCCATGGTGGTCTCGGCTTGAGATCTGGATGTAAGAAGGGTTGTATTCAGCTTGCCTCCAGGGCATGTTAATGCACTCCAAGATCTTAGCACTTACACTCCAACACGCCCGTCCTCCTTCTCCACCTCATCCTCATCCTCAAGTTCCTCCTCCTCCTACTCCTTTTCCACCTCCTCCTCCACCTCCAACGTCGTTGCCGTCGTATTCCTGCTTTTCCATCCCCAGCCATTTTCTCTTTCTCTTAAACTACCCCCGACCAAGACTCCAACGCCTCCAGAGGGCTTTCACGGACGACGCCTTAAATCCGGATCTTTGCCCTCCTCCGACCACCCTCTTACCCTCCTTGCCTACGTCTCCTCACGCTACTCTCTTTCTCTTATCCTCAGAAAACCTTTCTCTTTGGCAGCATCGTTATTCTATCTCGAACGATGTAAGAAAGAAAGCGGATTTTCGAAAATATCAAGCATCGCGTAGTCAAATCATTTTTATTGTCAATAAGACTATCGTGTCAGAATATAAAATAAAAAGGTTTATACTACAATAAAATAGTTTGAGAAAGAACTTTAATAGAACTTTCAAGGAAAATTCTTTTTTTTTTTCTAAAATCTATTAAAATGCTGTTCTCACTTTTCATTAGAGAACCTTCCTTACGCACGAACGAATAACTTTTTGACGAAGGAGAGAAGAAGAAGAAGTCATTGCCATCATGAAGGATTCAGGATTGAAAGAGAAATGGGTGGAAGAAAGTGGGACGAAAGGGAAGGACGAGTGAAAGAGTGAGCTGGCAGAAAGAAATCTTAATTAACGAAACCATTGTTTCGGTCGTGAAAACTCAACGAAATTTTAGCAGGCAGATCGAGCTTTCTCTCTCCAGAAAAAAAAAAGAAAAAAAGTATAAGAAGGAAAGAAGTGAGAAAGAGAGAGAGAGAGAGAGAAAAAAAGAAGAGTGGGAAGAGATCGTCTGGTCGGAGGAATATAGGGTGAGTGGAAAAAAAAGGGTACTTTTTTCCAAGGCCAACAGATAGGACGGACGGGGCCGCGTTGGCCGCGTCGGCCACTGGCGGTGGTGCGCACAAGGGCACACAAAGCCCTTGACGGATGAGTAGCCACCGTGGTGTAGCACAAAGCCCGCGTTTACGAGTGACCACCTGTTGAGGGTCCTGCACGCACCTGTGTACGCACACATAGCACATTCATCCTACGTGAGCCACCCTACAAACCTTTGCTCACGTATACGGATGATATTTTCATCCACGATTAGAGAATCGATGGAATTACCGATAACATATTTTATATGTGTGTATATATACATCTATCAAGCTTCCCAACTGCTTGTTTCTTTTTCATTTTCTGTTAAATGACATTTTATTTCGAGCTTAAGTTAGAACGGGTTTAGAAACTTTTGAACAAAGATGACAATTTTGACAATAAATAAAACATAAATATATTATGTTGGAATGATGCAATCATTTATACAAATAAATAAATAAATAAATAAATAAATAAATAAATATATATATTTATCTTGCGATTATTTAAATAATGTAAATGGTTTATTCCTAAAGAAGAAATTTCGTCAAATGTTTAATTTAAAATATATTAACACATAATATTGAAAAAAAGTCCATTTTAACAAAACAATAAATATTTCTTTCAACGATAGATTTAGTCACGTTAAAACATCCGAAGAAACGTTGTCGAATGGTCACCTGGGTAGTCAACAATTCGAAATGCTTTCCAGGTTCATCGGTAAAGCGTACCAGCGTTAACAATCGCACCAAGCCCCCAGCGGCGGGTTCTGAAACGGTTGAGCGACGTTGCGAACGCGGAAAAGTGCTTTGCCGTTTTTACCGGTCGACCGCTCGTCAATCCGCAGAGAGATCGGAGTGCTCTCTTTTTTTCCTCTCTCTTCCTCTCTCTCTCTCTCTTTCACTATACCGCTCTTTTTTTTCCATCCCTGCCGTTCCGTTCTATCTCTTTTACTCGTGCGCGTTTTGAGAGCCTCCTGCCATGACTCAACCGCAAGCAGAGAACGACAGGGACGCTTTATTTCCAACCACCCATCCCTCACCCCCTTCAACCCCACAACCTCCCACACCCTCGTCGCAATCGTTCCATTTGTTTCGCAGCCGGCATGCATTGCTCGCGGCGACGAGGTTTCTCTCCTGCCTTCTCTATTTATCTCCACCTCTTCTTCCCACTTTCCTCTCATTCTCCCTACCTTCCTCTCTCTCTCTTTTTCTATCTATCTATGTTTTAGCTCTCTCTCTCTCTCTCTTTCTCTCTTTTCCTCTTTTATTGTAAAACGAGTAGTAGATTTGAGCCGCGGACGAATCGACCCAACGTTATCTCGACGTATCCTCACGCAGGTACGCATTTAAAACGACACTACTATAACCCGACAATATTTATTCTCCGTGCTAACTTCTCCATTTTGACGAACGACGAACGACGATGAACGCTATCGCTTGAGCTTACCGTACCTACTCGTGAGAAGCTTTCTACGTAATAAAAAGTACAGTTAAACTGTATTTTTACTCTGTTCTAGATTATAACACTAGGAAAAATTCAATGCTCAAAAATACCAAGAGAAAAGTAGAAGTATTATTTTTTATTTTAATATATGTTCCCCCCCCCCTCCAACAACAAATGTTGTTCTAAATTAACTTGTTATCAATTGTAAGATGATTATAATTATTTTATGATTTTTTATGCTTCGATAACAACATGTTTTAGATGTCAAATAATATGAGAATTATATTATTGATAAGATAATTATAGATTGATGTTCATTAACGATACTAAATTGTTCCATTCATCATGTATTTCAATATTCCAATAATGTCTTGTCAAAACCCTCGATTACAAATTTCATTTTCTGGTACTACATCTTCACCAATTTGCTGTCATTTCCATCTAAGTGTTCTATTGTCAACCATGATCGAATATCTGACGTTTCTAACATTGACAATAATGTTTAATCGATGAGTGTTTAAAATATAATTATAATATATAATTATTCCTAATAATTATAAACTATATTCTATTATATTATGTTTTTGTTAGTTATAATTGTTTGTCTGCGATTAACATCGAAACTACTTAACCAAATTAAATAGAAATTTATTTATTTTATTTGATTTTCTCTAACCTAGAAGATTGATTAATTTATTTAAATATTTATAATTTTTTTATAGTCAATTTACGGATATATTATTTAAGGCTATCTTAGACCCTTGGTTCTATTAGTATACAGTAATATATAAGATGGCACTGAATTATAATTTTATAATAAATATAAATGATATATTAATATTAAAAGAAAAGTTATAGTTGATATGTTTTAGATTAAATTAAATAATTTTCATTTATTATTCATTTATTATTCATTTATTATTCATTTATTGTCTCCATAGCGGAGCACTCAAGTGCAAAGGGTTAAATAATATCCGAAGATTCACAAAAAATAGTTTTCGATAGTTTTCGATTGATCGCTAGCGCAGAAGAAGAAAAAGAAGAAGAAGAAGAAAAGAAAAAAACCGTTTGAACGTCTCAAGACGATCGTCAATGTCGATCTCGAAGTTGAAGAAAGTCTTTTACCTCGGAAGAGGGATTGAAAGTCTGCCATTCGGAAAGGGGATGGATGGTTGCATCGAAAAGCAATCGACGTAGGAAGTGGTACGAGTAGACGAACGACTTGGTAAGCTTTTTTCAACTTCTATCTTCTAGCGATAGAAGAGGTCGCTGTTTAAAGTACCGATTCGTTAATGATAGTCCAACCTTTTCCAAAATTTCAACTCTTCTTTGCATTTGCTTGCATCTGATGGTTGCAACAACTTGACTTCAACCCTTAAATTGATATTACATATAATTTTCTAGTTCTTTCTAGTTATTTTTTTTTTTTTTAGATATATGTACTTATATCTTTTACGATATCTTTCAACTATGTTTTATATACACGCGTTAATTTAATTAAATAAAACCATCAACAAACAATGTTACCTTGCAGTTCTTAGAAAAGAAAAACTACCACTCTGAACGTCCTTTTTCTTTTTGCTTTTTGATTCCTTCTGTCTTTTCTCAATATTTTCCTCTCCCCCTTTTACCCCTTTCATCGGGTGATTCGCGCTTGAGAAAACTTCGAAAACTTCCTTGATCGCATAATACTTCGTTCGAAGTTTTCGGTCATTGCACTCGATGGATGTGGTCACTGTCATTTTACGAAGAATATATTTTCTTTTTTTTCTTAAAGATACGATAATATAAAAATGTAATTTTTATTTTGATAAAAGACTCAAAAGACGATATAACATATTATTATTATTATTCGGAACAAAAAGAAATGATTTAAGCTTTGGTAGAGTGAAAAGAATCTAAGATCTCGGTTGGTATTCAAATCGATTACAGGAGAGAAAAGGGGGCAATGTAAAAATTATGCAAATGTCGTTTACAAGTGAATAGGACCATCGCAGCGAGCGAGGTTACAATTAGGCAGGAGCCAATTCAATATCGAAAGCCATCCGAGGGAATATTCAACGGGACCGGTATTAAATGTCGGCCGGTCCCGTTTCAAAAGCAAAGGTCGAATTCGCGTTATCTCCTACCTCTCAACGTGCACGTTGCTTGCTTGCTTACTTACTTTCGTGAGAAAGTCGATTAAAGAGATTCATTTACTTTTTTAAAAATGTTACGCATAAAAGAACCCAACGAAAAAAATATCAAGAGCAAAATAATATTACGGGGGATTGGGGGTTGAGAAGAAAAAAAAACAATAAGAATAATAATTTTTAAATAATTTGTAATAGGTATTGCTTTTCGTTTGAATCTCTCAAGAGATTCATACAGACAAGGATACATCTCTTGAAGAGGGCTTCCGCGTTTAAAGCATCGATGGAATTACCGGCGGGTGATGAGTTTAACGGATGGGATAGAAGAGGAGACGAGAGGTCTCTTCTTTCCTCATCCTTCGAGATATACCACCCTTATTCTCTCTCTCCCTCTCACAAATATATATATATACACACACACACACACACACACACACACACACACAAACACCCACACTTGTCTATCTATCTATCTTCGCAACTCTTCCATCCTACGTTTAACTCGACATCAGCAGCAAAGACAGTGATGCACGTCGGCGTAGTCTTTCGTTCAACTTATTCGATCAATTTATTCGATCTCATTCAAATTATTTCGATATTTTGATATAAAAAAATAAAGACAATCTTTACAGAAAAAGAATAAAAAAAGATAAAGATAGGATAAGTGTTAGAGATTTAAAGATTTTCGTGAAGACGTCGAACCTTTTCGTTCTTACCGACTTTGCTCTTACCCCTCTTCTCATCTACATATGTTTTCGTCAGCTGTGCTTTGTTTCTCGAATAAGAGCTCATTACGAATGCAAAACCGTCCCATTCATATTCAAAATTTTATATCTCGAGCGAGTACAACCCTGATCCGGCTAATTTATTCGTCTTCGATCCGCGGAACACCGCGACGAATTCTATGACTTTCTTCGTTTCTCATTTTTACAGCATTTTTTCCCTTGGAATCTTACGTCATCATAATAAGCGTACAAAGCTTTCTGCGATGATGATCAATTCATATTGTTTTATTTTTTTGTGTGTGTAATCATTTTTGAAAGGAATGAAGAAAATCCAATTAAACGTCGACATACCTGTGAGAAAGTTCAACATCGATCGAAAGATAGTTACAACGAACGAACGAACGAACGAGAGATAGAACTTTTCGGTTAATGAATATTTTCGTTATTGCATTCCACCTGTATTAGAGACGATTAAAGGACTACAACTTTTCGAGGATAGATACAGACATAGAGTAAAGCTTACATCCGGTTTAAACTCCATCCTCCAGTTCACCACTTTCTCACAACGTTTCTCTTTAACTACTCGTCGTCGTACCGCCTCTCGTCGAAGAGATAATCATATTAGCCTCGCTATAACTTGTCTATGCATAAGCATAATACCATGGCGTTGTGGTCCTGGGATCCTGGCCAGGATACGACGTATATTTTACGCGCTCTGCTCGAGCGTACGCGCACCCTCAGAAACACCGCCAGCCAGCCAACCAACCAACCAACCAACCAACCAACCAACCAACCAACCAACCAACCAACCAACCAACCAACCAGCCAGTCAGCCAGCCATCCAGAACCCGGATGTTGGCTGTTGCTCAGAGAAACAAGGAGCCCGAACTGTGTGAAAGAGAGAACGCGTAAGGAGTAGGTGCAACATACAACGTTAATCAGCCTAATTGAATTAAGCACGCGCGACTGTTGTAATTATGACTATTTATAATGATTTCACCGCTGTATCTATCTTACCCTTACCTTTCTACCAACCCCCTGCACCCACCCATTAACGCTAGGCTACGGGATGAATATTAGTTTACACGCACGTACACTGACTATTACTACATAACGTTTCAAATCCCCTACCTCCTCCGTGTCATTAAACGTTTGACG
Source organism: Polistes dominula (assembly GCF_001465965.1). Next base: position 1,284,906 of record NW_015148993.1, on the reverse strand, counting down.
CGGTCGAGCACTTCGCGTTTCGCGTATTGCACATCGACGATATTAAACACAAAATAATTGTACGAAATGTATTACAAAGTATTATTTCACGTATGACGTATTTAGTTAGTTATTATACATTAAATTAATAAATAACAATCAACAATGAAGCTGACTATTGTCCTAGGTATTCTGTTGTTCAAAACTAGTTCCTAAAAATAAGGTGAAGCGTTCCAAAAAATTGTCATTAGGAAATTTTATTGTTTAGTTGCGTACACAACACTCTTTCAACGTTTTCAAGTTTCTCACATCGTATGAAAAGCACGTGTAACCTATTTAACCAGTTAGTGTTCTCCCCCTTTTCTTTTTTTTTCCCCTCATAAAAAGAACGTGACGAAGAAACGTAGAGAGATATAATGAAAGCGAGTGTTTAGTTGGGATTTCCGGACGAGTCGGTCTCTTTGTTCATCTCATACTCAGATTCCTTTCTCTCTCTTAATGTCTCTCTCTTTCTCTCTTTCTACTTCCTTTCTCTCACCATTTTGTTCGTTCTCTCGTGCGAACGCTTCGGCACGCATCAGAAGTCGTACTTCATTAAGTCAGTAACACTTCTTCCAGCCGCGTTACTCATCCCTTTCAAGATGGACTATATAGGAGAAGGAGGGGAAGATTGAGAGGGAGTAAGATTAATTGCATTCCGCTAAGAAGAGGCGTATTTTAAACCAAACCGCCGTGCCCGCGTAGAAGCATTGAGAAGGAGGAGGAGGAGGAAGAGACTTCAAGGGAGGAAGTAAGGAAGGGTGGAAGGGAGGGAGGGTGGGATAAGAAGAGAATAAGAGGAGAAAGACAAGACAAGAAGAGGAAAGACGAGGTGGAGTCGAATTCCTGCCACTGATGGAAGAGCGATTCTCTCTTTGCCTGAAGGCAGCCTGTTAGAAAGACAGAGAACTTGCTGAGAGGCTTCACTTGGTTTAAAGGAGAGGGAAAGAGAGAGAGAAAGACTGAACGCCTTAGGCCTTGTTGTATTTATCATATAATTACCATAATAGAGCCCTGGAATCAGCCGCCACCGCCACTAACTCTACTACCCCTACCAAGGTGCCGACCATCTCCCTCCTACCCTCTTTTCAGTTCTACCATCAGCCTCTTCCCAGTTGGCAGCCGCCACTACCGCAAATTGGAAACTCTCGAATACATTTTCCCTTGGTCGACTACTCGCTGTACTTGGAATTGTTCCTCGTGAGATGTCCACCGTCGACGGGTATGTATATATGTTTGTATAATATGTATATATGTATGTACTCCTAACGCAAGAATGTTAACGACAGAGAATGGAATGGTATAAGGGGGTAAGAGAGAGAGAAAGAGAGAGAAGGACGAGCAGTTAACAGTGAAATTCTACGAATGGATGACGTCAAGCGAGTCGAGAATTGGACGAGTATTGTTGTCTCCTAGACTTGCGTTTCCTCAAAGTAAAGACCGAATAATCGGTGATAACAAACTCGAGGTCCAGTGTGTGTCGACGTTCAGATTTGAAATTCGAAGTGATACAAATTACATAACAACGTTACGTGTTACTCTCTCGCTCTCTCTTTCTGAGATATTTTTCAGTTAACGTTTAGATATATACATATATATATATATATATATAT
>NW_015148993.1:1157987-1283230 GCF_001465965.1 Polistes dominula | reverse complement strand
ATATATATATAATACATACATGCATGCATATATACACTAGGGAAAAGTTTAGAGTAGGACTTTATGAATTTCATGCTAGAAGCAAAATAATAACGATAACGATGGCGACGTAGGCACCGCAACTTCGTCTATGGCAAATGAAGAAATTCATATCACATTTCCCTGGTCGTTTTAGAAACTATTTTCAAGGTCTATTTCGAGACCTTGTTTGTATTCTCTCTTCTCATTGAGATATCGACTGTGACGGGTAGGTACGTCTTCGCATAGAAGACGAGTCAGCTTATGGTCTTTCTATTTTTCATATTCTTTTCGAATTTCAATCCCCCTCCGTTTCTTTAGTCGAATGGTAATATTCCCTGATATCTTCGCAATTCTTCGTGATAATTCCATTGACTATAGTTTTTCAATAAAATCGTATCTCTCTATTCAACTTTTATTACTTACTTTACGAGGTACGATCGATCGATCGTCATCTAGAATGAAAATAGATTCCATTAGGAAATAAGATACCAAACAAATGCAAAATAAAAAATAAAAAATAAAAAATATAATAATAAATGTACATAAAAAAAACCACGTCAATTTTATAGTGCTTTTCTATGTTGTAAATTTTTTAAATAAAACATTTTTTTTGTTATAGAGAAATACAGCCTGGTTTTTATTTCTAAAGCCAATTTATCAAACATCCAAAAACCAATTAGAGAAGAGATAGTTTAAAATGGATATTATTATAAGAAATGAATTGTTTACGAATTATTTTCTTCATTAAATTTTTATCATTATGAAATATCGATAAAAGCAAACACACCTTTCTTCGAGTATCGAGAAAACCTACCTACCTACCTACCTATCTACCTACCTACCTACCTACCTACCTACCTACCTATCTACCTACCTACCTACCTACCTACCTACCTACCTACCTACCTACCACCATCATTATCATCATCATCGTCAACAACGATCAACTCTCCCTTTTTGGTCTCGCCGACCCGCTTTTCTGGTCACCGATGTGCAACTCGGTGGAAAGATATTGCAGCTAAACACTGAGTTCTTTGATGCCGTCACGACTACTACCCTTCCGGGCTTTTACCCTACCAGCAGATAATTAACGTTAAAGGTTAATTTCGTAAAGGGTGGTGGTGGTGGTGGTAGAAGATAAGTATGAAACATTGCTACACGATGGATAGAAGTAACTTACACGAATATTATTACACTTTAATTCGAGTATCACGAAATGATATATATTTTATCAACAAATAGAAACTGCAAGTATTGACATTAACTTTTCCTCGAATGTAACTAACGATTTCAAGTGTGTTTAAAAAGTTAACATATAAAATAGAGTTATAATAACCTCGATGTGTTATAACAAGGATAATGGATTTTCATTTTGAAAAAAAAAAAAAACAGTAAAGAAACGAGCTCCGGTTAACTGTAAAAAATGAAAGTCCAAATATGATATTTTCACACGACCCCTTTCGCACTTGAGATTCTTCATACTTCAAAGCTACGCGTTAAGGGTGAAAATGAGAGAAAGAGAGACAGGTGAAGGAAGAGAAAGAGAGAGTCACGCGGGACGCGTAAAAACGTCTAAATTGCGCGTAAATAATTATATTTGCATATTCATTGAAAGGTAAATATTTAATGCCGACGTGGCAGAGAAAGGGGCAGCGTGAAGTGTAACGTATATGTGTAGAAAGAGAGGAGGAGGAGGAGGAGGAGAGGTTCAGGAAGGAGTTCGGGGGAGGAAAAAGGAAGGATGGGGGTTTCTCCAGTGCCGTTGGCCGGCCACCACGCACATGAGTCAGCCAGAGGAAAAGGGGTTGAATATACATCGCGGATCGTTGGAAATTTTAGCTTAATTTTACTTAACTACACCGGCTCCGTTCTCCCGGACATTGTGAAAGGGGGTGGGCAGGTTGGTTTGCTACAGGGACAAGTGTTATTTTTGTAATTCCGAGCGGTGCTAATGGGAGGGAGACCTTGGCTTAACTCCCGACGGCCAACAAAAGAGAGTGTTTACCGCAAACGATGGTTACACGAATCCATAAGAGAAAGTAACGTTCTATCAGGAGTCACTCAGTGGTTCCGTGTAAGTGGAAACCAACAGACCGAGATTACACCGAAAGTAATCTTTGATTGGGGAAAGTATTTTCTACAACAAAATTGTCATTGGTTACTCATTAATTTATATATTATACTAAGTAGAAATATAGATAATAATAAATTAAAAGAAGAGTTCATAAGTTGGAATGTAGAACGTATCGGTACACGAGCTTTTGGTTAGACATTAGGTAGAGGATGCGAAAAGGGGGATGCTTGATGAAATTCCAACGGAAAGTAAAGCGAATATCGAGCCTCGCAAGTTACATCGAAGAAGGAGGAAGTGAAAGAAGAAGAAAATAGGAAAGAGTGAGTGAGAGACGCGTATCGAGCGTGAATATTACATCGATCAGAGTTTGATGAGGAGTAAAACCAGAGGGTGAGTGGGGGTCAGATATCAATAGGAGGGATGATATCGCCTATTATCGAACGAAACACCTGAGCTCTTTGCTCAAGGATCCTTCTCTCTCTCTCTCTCTCTCTCTCTCTCTCTCTTTTCTATACCTTCATGTACCGAACACTCATTGACTATATGAAAACGAACACGCACTCCGGCTGTTGACTGCGGCCCGGGGCTTTGCGGTGAAATTACACGGGTTCTCGTATTATCTGCTCCTAAATTATTCTCCGCTAACCACAAAAATACCTTTCCGCAATGGTTTCCCCTCTTCGTCAGGGCTCACTTTCTACTACCGAGCTTTTCTTTCTCTATTTTAGGCACATTTATCAGCTATCCGAGGTTATCGTTTTAACCACATTTGTTTGTGTATTTAGGTCGATACACCCTATCATACTTTAAAAGGTTAACAAGATTTTTAAGAATACTAAAAAATTGCAGGTTAATTGTTCTGTATTTTAAATAAAATTTTTGATTGGTCATTTTATAGCGATTGAACAAATTCATAACGATGCATGAAAATAATTACAATTATTAATGATCATTTTATGATACTTAAAATATGTTTATATATATATATGTAATAAATCTTAAGTATACTATAAACCTATTCACGATAGGTTGGACGGGCATTAGTTACGCATAAGTGAATATTGACGAATGTTTGGTTAGGAAAACGTGTTCTGTCCGAGCATGATGGACGTTTTCGGAGGCAAAAGTTGAGCAGCCTGGAGAGAAACAACTACTACTCCTGGTATCGGCTACCGAGTTTCCATTTGACAAGAGATGGATGATCCTATTCCCAGTATAGCTATCTGCTTTAAGCTATGAATATCCAGGGAATAGTTCATTATCGTTTTAACTAGTTTGCTTTATAATAATAGCTACGTGATGCAACGTTAGATGAATCCTTTAATGCGCTTTCACGAAAATATTTAAACTTACCCTTTAAATCACTAAACATCATGAAAGTAATATTTTCGATGTTGGAAAAAGCAAATTTAGCAACAAGACAACTATATATTAATCGTTGGATTCTTAAGTTCACACGTGGTATAATAATAATTATTATTATTATCATCATATGAACAACGTTATCAACGTTGAGAGTTCGAGTCTAAGTAAAAGTTGTTAAAAGAAATAGCCGAGTGGCCATCACACGTACGATTCGATAAAAGATGGATGATCATACGTCGTAGCGTATAGTCGATCGGTCTCCGAGCTGACGCCCTCGAAGATGAAATGCACCCCAGGCGACCCCGGGATCGACCCCAACACACAGCCGTCTATTTCCTCTCTCTCTTTCTCTTCCACTAGTCTTCTTTTCTTTGCATTTCGAGAACACTCCGATAGGCAAAAACATATTTACGAGAAAGACGCGTGCCTGATTCCCGTTGACTCGCCCCTCGTCGTCCATCCCATGGATATGCGCAATTTCGAATATAAATTTGGCCATATGTAACGCAAAGAAATGTTTATTGATTCAACTAAGGGTTATTAGGTACGCGCCTAACACGATCTTTCAAACATAACCAGTCGTATCACGTACTAGGACCTATAAGATCTATCGAAATCGTTTAGAGGATAGGAAACTTAAGTACAATACATTTTCAAAGCTCGTGGACTATACTTTCTTTTCCTTTTTTTTTGGTATCATATTTATCAACCCGAATAAACTCCATGACGATCCTTAAAGAATATAAAGAAGAAAAAATCAAAAAGTAGGGTTTGAAATCAACTTTGTTATATTATGTTTTATACCTTTTACGAGATACAAACCAAACCAACATCTGGATTTTCTGACGTAACGAGAATATACGAACAGGAACAAGATGACCAACAAAAAACATCCACCTCTTTTTCTCGTGAGATTTCTCTACGACGATATAGCAGTACATTATTTCTCGATGTCAAATAAAGCAATTAGCATGTACCCTGACCAATGTCCATGGGTTCTAACCCGAGTAATCTCGCCTAGGTCCCTGGCGTGCGCGACATCTTCATCAGAAACAGACCCTTTCCCTTTCTCTCTCTTTGTTTCTCTCCCTTCTCTAACAGTCTTTACACCGTTAACCCTTAGTGGACGATAGCTTTGGTCATGTGACCTCTTACCAGCACCCCTCTTCTTCAGTAACGTAAGATTGGATGGATGTTCCCCGAAATAGGGAAAAGTAGAGACGAGGAAATGCAGAAAAGACAAAGAACGTGAAACCTTTTGCTCAGATGAGGAGTGGGGAGGAATGGCAAGAAGATGGTGTCCACCGAGAGGTGCTGCTTTCAAGGGAAATTTCACAAAGGCTGACCCGTTGGTAATGAATGTTATATAACCCTTTTAATGCTTTAAGCCTCTTAGATTTTTCAGAGGGCTCTCCACGCACTTCCTTCGTTCTCCACCTCAGCTACTACTACTACCACTACTACTACTACTACTACTACTACTACTACAACTACTTTAATACTACCCATTTACCGAGTACTCTTTCCTGTTACCGCGTGGCAGAAGTGGCTTGCCAACGCCAAAATGAGAAAAGAGTAAGGTAAAAAAGAAAAAAAAGGAAGGAAGGAGTAAAAAGGGAAAGAGCTCGAGTGAAAGCTGCGGAGGTCGTGCCTCCAGGGTAGATAATTATGTGACGGACGTAAATTAAGCTTGTTTAGATTGGGATTTTTATTAAGGTTTTTTATGAAAGAGTACCCGTTGGTAAACGGCACCTGGAACACTTTAACAACGTTGGAATACTTTTAAACGGTGACTAAAGGGTAACTGTACCACCGTGCTCTTGTCTTTCCATCTTGATATCTTTTTATTTTATTACGTATCGTTGATACAATTTTCTTTCTCTTTAATTTTCTTTTTAATTCATCATCCTCATTCTTAAGATAAGGTACTTGAAATTTGTATTTTTCATTCGTTTCATTAGTAACAAAAATGAACATGTTATATTAAAATTTAATTAGTTGAAACTTTAAATTATTTGTATAAATAATTATTAAAAAGAATTAATTATGATAATTAAAATAAAAGTGGAAACGAAAAATAATTTCCGTAATATTGACAGATCATTATATAAAATCTATAAATAGATATATGTATATACTATGTATATATAGTATATAAAAGTTGCATCGTTGTAAAAGTTTATAACGAAATGAAGGAAAAGAAGATGTCGAAAGAGCAACGTTTTGATTACCAGGAAACATCTCCGGACGTCTTGTCGAAGCGACGACGCTTGACTGCTCGAGTATTAAAAATCGAGATATAACGTAGATTTTGTAAGGTAGTTTTGCGAAGCCAAGCATGCTCGTTCGTTCCGTCGATTAGGCTTTGCAGTCATTAAAAGTTTATAAAGAAGTCAAGGTACAACGTGGCGCGGGAACGACGTGCGGAGAGGTATGAGGTGGCAGGTAGTAGGGAAAACGGGGTTGCTACCCCCCTAGAATGAGAGCAACGAAGGTAGTCCAGCGGTGAGAGAAGTGGAGAATAAAGAAAGGGAGAGGGAGGTGTGGGAGGGAGAGAGAGAGAGAGAGAGAGAGAGAGAGAGAGAGAGAGAGGAGAGACTCCAAGCAAGTTTTCTCATGTGCAATGCATAATGAGAAAAGGCAGACGGCGCATAAAGGGCTTACAAATGAGGTTCGAGCTATATGGTATATACACTTTGCACGTATATATATATACGTACGAATAAACAACACATTCGCAAGAACAACGTTACGTAATCTCACCGTTGTTGCACTTTTGCAACATTACTGGTACACTAGCAACAACGAAAATAATTCTTCTTCTTCTTCTAGACTGGTATAATGGTGAATGGAAAACAAAAAATAACAATGAAAAATAAAAAAATTTGTTAAAACTTACTATAATACATACGTACCTTGTTCATGATTTGGCGGGGATAGTCCCGCCTTGCAAGGGACGACTCTGTAACAAAAGAAAAAGAGAAAAATAACATTAAATAGTTGAATCAATGGTACTTTAACGATTACCTTAACGAAGGATTGCTAATGTAAGGCACGTTTCTATCTCGCGAACGTGGTAGGTCTGTAAAAAGGAATAATCTTCCTATCTCTACTATAGAATGACCTTTAACCCTTTTCTCTCTCTTAGGTGCTTTCTGACGAAGGCTAATGCACGTTGGGTGGTGCTTGATCGTGCACCCAAGCCAACAGCATCACCACCCACAACCTCTTTCCCTTCCGTCTCCGTCCCCATAGGGTACCACCGAATTCTCCTAATCTAATGAATGGCCTAACCCCAATATCCTTTTGGTTCAACCTCACCGCCGGCTACCCCTATCTACTCCTTACTGTATATATCCTATATGTAAATATGTTCACCAATACGAAGTGAACGAACACGAATGTGTTCGTCGATGTATGAGTTTATGTGCGTCAAATTATTGGACAATAAATATGAATATTTTTTTGAAACACGAAACTTGTTTTTAGGATAATTAATTATTTGGACACTCTTGCAAGGACACCCCCTTAAAACGAACGTTCTTTCTAATTCCTTTCTACGTTTCTTCAATTTCCTTTTCTCAAAGATACTACGATCGCCGTTGTCGTCGTTGTCTAATTTGTCTACATCGTTGGTACTTCTGCAAAAGGAAGAAAACTACCCTAAAAGAGTATTGATCGTAGAAAGATTCGTAAAGATCGATCGTTACTAACCCTGGCGAACTTCAATCGTGAAAGGTTACCACTGCAACGAAAACGAGAAACTCCAAATGGCGGGGGAAAAGGAGACTTTTGCACAGAGAGCAAGGAAGAAATTAGCGGAAGTAAATTGGCGTGAAGTTGAAGTTTTCAATGTAGTTCGTTAAGGTATAGTGGACCGAGTTCGATAGGGTGCCCGCCGGGTACGCGCTCCTTTATGTAACTGTCTGTGCACGTATGCGTTCGTCCATCCGCGTATATGTGTGAGTGTGTGTGTCGAATGAAAGAAGAAGCTATAGAGCGAGATAAGGAAATGGACGATTTAAAAACTTGGAGATCGGATCCATTTTCTCTCACCACGATAGCTAATTAACGTAGAATCTCGATTTACCAAAGGTATATACATTAAACGAAAAACTAATCTCGTGAACGCGTATAGAACAGAACAAACTACGAGTATTGTCCTTTAACTATAAAAACGGACTTCTTCTTTTTCTTTTTCTTGTTCTTTTTCTTTTTCTTTCAATTTCGAAGAATTACTTTTTAAAGAGGGACTAGGGGTTTCATTCTTCTTGTCAGATGAAAACGGGTAAGGTAGAGAGCCAGCAAATGTGTTTATTTTGGAGGAATAATAAAAAGGGTCGTCGGATGAGCATGACGTCGTGGTGATCGTAGGAAAGTTGGAAATAATGTTTCGGACACGAGGCTCGTCTGGGTTCAGGCTGGCCTTATACCCTTAGCCCAGTGCTACCGAGGCGAATGCCGTGGCCTCCTGCTCCCTACCCTTATACGCGTGTCCGCCGCAGATTCAGACTCCTAATTAAGACAAGGGTGCGAGAGGGGTTTTAGGGGTTTCTGCCGAGTTCTCATCGACGGGGGGGGGGGACGAAGCGGGAGCGCTGGGCTGGCCTGGGGAAGGAAGGTTTTCACGAGGTAAGGGTACCCGTACCAAACTGGAGGAGGGCTAAACCAAGGCAAAGGGGGTAAGGAATATTGATCACGGAATACCACACCGTCGAAGCAGGGACTGTCCACACTCACACCCTCTTTGCTACTACTCTTCCTACCTCTTGCTTCATTCCTCCTCACTCCTCTCTCTATCAGTAGCCTTTCCTTGCTTTTTACTATCCTTCTCGCTCTAGGGAAACGACTACGGACTAAGCCAAACTAACCACCAAACGCCAGATGCGTGAAATCAGTCGGTTAGAAGCTGCCTCCGCAGACTTTGCGAATTATTGACGCTAAAACCGCGACTAAGGTTGCAGATGCTGCTACTGCTGTTGCTGTTGCTGCTACTTCAAGCTATTTCGATTCCATCTAGTTTCAAAGCAAAACTTGATAAACACGGGATCAACGATCAAAACTTTCCAACGTATGAATCTCTTCTGATTTCTAACCAAATGTTTTATAAATTATTCGAGGAAAGAAAAAATATTGAAAGAACATATTATATTAAACTAAATATCTTCTTTTTTTATTTCTTTGAATGAAAAATATATCTTAAATTTAAACTAGCAAAGCATAGATTACGATTTCGTGAGTTTTGCGATAGGACTCCTCGAATGGCAAAGATGAAGAAGAAGAAGAAGAAGAAGAAGAAGAAGAAGAAGAAGAAGGTGGAAGATCTTTGAGCTACTACTACTCGTGTCTCTACGATGGAAAGAGTAGAAGAAGGGTAGGGGGATGGTTCGAGTTTACATGACATAGCGACTCGTCTTTCTACCCGTCGCCTCGCCTTAATTAAATCTCGACCCTTCTAGAAGAAGGCACACGGGTCTTGTGGAAAGTAGGAAAATGTTCTCCTCTCTTTGGCCTGCTACTCACTGTCACAAGAGATTACTCTTCGTTAAAGTAACTTTTACAAATTTCTAATGTGACATTGCACATATATATAACACATATAAAAAAAGGCATACAAAATATCCAAGAATTATTATCGTAGTCGTTTGAATCTGATTGTAATTGAAATGCACTTTAAAGAGCAAACATAACCCTTTACTCGGAATACTTCAAAGAACAATTCACAATTTCGTGGGGTTGTTTGCCGTTATTTGGTCCGATAACGAATGTCAAGGGCGACCTCAAGGAGACCGGAAGAGAGACCTCATTGTCCAAGAGCAAGGGAGTATAGGAAAGGTACGTAGTAGCACCGGTAGGCAGCCAACTCAAACTTTGATATGGTTTCCTAAATAACCAAGGCGACCGATACCGCAACACGATAGTTCATCTCTCTCTCGCTCTCATCTTGACTCCTTACTGAACTGATCTGTAGCAGTGGTCCAGAGGGTACTGTAACTACCATCGAAGCATATTGAAAGCCTCACACCAACGGTGATTTAACTCGATGCCCCTTGCCCCATCCTCACCGCACTTCTACCTTTCGCACCTTCACCTTCGAAGCCGATCTATGTCGTTCTCTTTCTCTCTCTCTCTCTCTCTCTTTCTCTTTCTATGGAAAACCTCCAACTTGAGTGCGTTTGTCATTTCGTGAGTAAAGGTTGTCCGCATGGAATATAGTCCATAGACCACCAACGTTTTCCACAATATCGACCAAGTATGGCCAATATGACGACGGAACGACAGGTAATCTAGGAAGCAATGAGAGAGAGAGAGAGAAGGGGAATAGAGAAACACTAAATAAATTACCCGCAAACTACTATATTATACAGAAAATGAAAACTTTGCTTAAGCTGTATTTTACGGATTAATTCATTTGAAAATTTTACTCGAGCAAAAAGTTACTGCTAATAGATTATGTGTACCGATTTTAATTTATAGAAAATGTCGGATTACGGTCGTGCTAATGAAACGGAAATAGTTAAGTATCTTTTCTACTGCAAAAACGTACCACCAATGGAAAAGTGGTGAAATGAGAATGATGATGAACTATCTCGGACAAACCTAAACTTCAGTTTCTTCTTCTTCTTCTTCGGCACAGGCCACAGACCAATGGTACATCTGTATCTCAGGACTAGCTGCTATTTGTCCACTAATTAGAAGCTAACAGCGGAACTAAAGTACGAACTTTAAACTTTCTTGCTCTTGTACAATCCGCCTACTACTAAAGCCTTTCGAAGGAGTAGCCCCCTTACCCCTTTTTGAGATGGTGAAACCACTACTTGAACACGATCACCATTTCTCTCTTATTCGTTCTATTTCTTTTTCATTTTCCGTCACTCTTTCTCTTTTCATCTCTTTTTTCACCCTTTTTGCTCTCTCTCTCTCTCTCTTTCTCTCTCTCTCGTTCTTTCTTCTTCCTCTTCATCCTTCAACTACAAGCGGCCAGCGTTAATTACTAATTAATCGTTTCACGTGTTTGATTTTCAAATGGATAAGTTAAATAGCGCGTAAGAGTTTTGAAAGTCCACCCCCTAGCCAATCCCCATTTCTTTCGTTCTTATTCTCTTCTATATGCAAACGATATACCAACAAGGAGGTTAACGAGATTGAAATGACCATGTGAACGAGAAAAAGGATAAAACATCGGTTCATTTTTCTCACTCGATCATTCTCGATAGAAGTTAAGAATAAAAAGAGTAATACATCTTTTTACGATAGAATTTTATTATCTTTTTCTTTGGTTCTTTTTTTTCTTGTTTTAAAAAGACACGTTTCTGTTTAAGGTGGTAATTGTCGAAAGTAAATTTACGAAGACGAGAAACGAGGGTGGAAATAAATCTCAAATAATCGGAACATAGTCAGACCAAAAGGAAGACTGTTATTGACTACCGTGCTAGACCTTTGCAGGGGGTGAGAAACGAAAAGAGAGAGAAAGAGAAAGAGAGAGAGAGAGAGAGAGAGGGGGTGTCGTTGAACGAAAGCTCTGGGCAAATCGTTGTCTTAACCAACGCATTGGGGGAACAATTATTTAACAGGGTGCCTAGCCTGGCACTCTATTCTCGTACTCAACCATAGTTACGTTGCCGTATCAGAGAGGCGAAAGTCCGGGACTGTTAATTGCTGGCTGTCAGGGGCACGCAAGTGACATGGACCTAACACCAGTTTTCGTCTAGGGTTTTCCTTGTCGAAGTCCGCATACGCTTCTATCGAATCTGTTCATTTCTTTGAAGAATAAGAATTACTGATAGTACTAAATAACCCTTAAAAGTTAAATCGATGAAATGAGAAAAGTAACTTATCCAATTAGAATGATTATCAAACTGAAATTTTACTATTTAAGAACTTTGTTCGTTCGTTGAACTTACAAAAAAAAAAAAATCACGTGAACGTAAGGCAAGAGGAAAGGAGTGGGAAGGGGTGGAGAGGAAAACGTAATTTCAATGCTGGCACGTATTTATCCTGCAGCGCGAGAAGCAACTACTCGTTTTAAGAGGAGAAAAGAGAAAAGGTAAAGGGAGAGGTGTCGGGAAAACAGCGTGACGACGCTAAGAGCATTACAGAGACGTTTTCCAGCGACACTTAGGTTTTCGTTCTCACACTCACCCCCCATAGATTCACGGCCTATCGGCTTAGCACTTGGCGGGTGGTCCCAAGCCACCCCTGTCTTCCTTCCTCGCTGTCTTTTCGAAGCATGAAGCAAGCCAGAGATGGTTTGTACTAGTTACACCACTACCACTACCACTACCACTACCATCATCGTTTTCGTCCTTGCTTCTTCTACTCTTTCTCTCTTACTAGGAAATATTTTCTTAAGTGTAAGAACTTAAGTACTTAGGCGCATACGGGTGATGAGGCTTCTTATTAAAAGGTACTTCGAGTTTAACGAAAGGAAATATCTAAAAATAAAGTAGGAAAGTTCTCTTACCGTGAATTAAAATCATACTCTCGATGACACAATAAGAACAATTTTTTTCCTAACGACTATACTTGTTCTTTTCCAATTGGTCGATAACAACTAGAATGTACCGTCATCCGTAAGACCTTCGACGATTTATATCTAGTATACTTCATTGAAAAGATTCAAACTGATTTCAATGTAAATAGGTTGAAATGAGCAGGGATTTTTTTTTATGAAAAGAAAAAAAAGAAGAATAAGAATTGAGGTACTTCGAAATATTATCAATTAAATTGATTTTCGTGAAACTTTCTTTTGAATATCAAGTACCTACCTATGTGAAGTTTCTAAATAATGATTTATCTCATTCTCTGAATAACGAGATACAACCTTGTTCATACACACGGAAAGCGTAACTACCTGCGCTAGCAACCACTTCGTGTAATTGTTCATATTTCGGTTCGGTCTACGCAATATAACGCCTCAGACTGAAAACAGGGTGAAAACGATAAGGGCGGAGGAACGAACGCTGTGGTACGGTGCGTCGACGTCGGCGAATTATCAGTTAAGAGGAAATTATGGAAATAGATATAAATCGAGAAGAAGAAGAAGAAGAAGAAGAAGAAGATGATGATGAAGAAGAAGATGAAGATGAAGAATTACGCAGGCGTAGTTCACGCAGGTAGGAAAGGTACGACCGATAATCAAGCGGGGAACCTAAGCGACCGTTGCCTTTAAATAAACGTAGTCGAAGTAGCCAATTTGTAATGTAAAGGTTCATCAGCATAAATTACGCGTAGTACGTATTCAACAAAAAGGGATAGATCTAATCTTATTCTAATCTAATTCCTTTCGAATGAATGAACGAACGAACGAGTATGAACCTTACGAAAATTATTCAAAACTTCTAAACCTACTATTTCCGATTGTCGTTGAAAAAAAATTAAAGAAATAAAAAACCAAACCGAAACAAAACTATTACTTTTACGACACGTCGTAGCCAAAGTTCTGGATTTAATCGTCGTGTGGAAACAAATAGAGGGTCTAATGATAATGGTTTAGGGTCAAATGCGTGGGCGGTGCAACTGATTTTGCTGAGAAATTCTTCTTATACTATCGTGTAGAATTTCATGGAAAAGGGTCTCTCTTTCTCTCTTTCTCTTTCTCTCCCTTTTGGTATTGACGTTAACTCACGTGGAAATATCGAAAGACGAAGAATACGTGCAACTCGCTAAAAGGGAAATATCGCGCATACTATCGCGGAGAATTCGGTTCGTGTGCATTGGACGCGACGTGCGAATTAACAACTCACGCATCATATCGCGCATTATTATCCGATCTATCGAGTTATATATATATATATATATATATATATATAACATTTTGGAGCAACCCTTCGTTCGAAACATCGACGAACCCGTTGCCATCGCGTAACATGTTCGCTTATGTGTTACTACTTCCTAGCTGTATATCGAGGTAGAAAGCGTTTCTCGTTGCTAACGAGACTAAAGGGGCGGACGGTAAGATTATCGTATCCAGACGAAAACTTAAGACAGTGATTTCGACGTGCTCGACGTATTTCGTGTATCGTGCTCTAGTCGTTAATACGCGTTGATGTTCGTGAAATGCGCGTTCCCTTACACATCAGCATTTATGAGAATCTGATACTCTCATTAATTTAACTAATTAATTAAAACTAAGTAAAATAAAAAAGATCTTTTTTGATTCTTAAATATAAAATATCGTTATTACGTTTTTTTACAAACTTAATACTCGTCGTACTCGTTGTCTTGGATAATTCATCTGTTATTGACGTCTTCGACCCTAATATCAAAGAAGAAGAAGAAGAAGAAGAAGAAGAAGAAATACTAAAAGACTATATTTCAAGGCGTAACGATAGGAAAAAGCTGACTCGCGGCAAGAGACGGTTAACGTTATGGTGTGAGGCATAACGTTACACCCGCAACTGCACACGTTGAAAAGGGTTGATTAGGGATTCTCGTCGTGGTAGGGTCGAACACGTCGACTCCGTTAGAAGGATACTGGACCTTGTAAGCATCCAACGCTTCGAGGGCCTTCTGCAGGTTCGGGGCAGATGGCAGCAGGATGATTGATCGCTCGGCTAATTGGATGATCGATGACTCAAGTTCATCAGTGGCTGTTCAGCTTCTAGCAAAGGATGCTTGTTCGCACGTGAATTTATAGATGTGTGTGTGTGTATTAGTTGCGTATGTATTCGTTGCTAGACTTCGTAGACGACGATGTACGTACGCGTTATGCGAGAAGAACATGGTTGGTATGGTGTCTCTGTCGAGTCTGAAACAAGCCCACGCTAATATTCTTCGAGCATTCTCTGTTTCTCTCTTTCTCTCTTTCTCTCTTTCTCTTTCTCTTTCTCTTTCTCTGTCTCCCTCGTAACCCTTGTTAAAGCCCGCTGCTCCGAAACTTTTGGGATCCGCTGTATTCTCAGTGTGAGAGAGCGTTTCGAACGAGTATATATTTGCTTATATGTATATCTATACATATGTATGATGTCCTTGGTGTTTGCAATGCACTCTCTTACTATTTTAAATATATTTTTTTATTTTCTTCAAAATTTCTATCTCCATGTTGCTATACTTTAAATTATATTCTCTGAAAGATTCGACTTGCTAGATTATTTCTGTAGAAAACAATGTTACAAGAGTAGTGTTTTTACAATTATGCATTTAAATTGGTTCGATTGAAGTCAATTAAAAAATATAATCCAAGAAAATGTAGACAAAAAAGAAAATAGGTGAAAGAAATGATTCTTTGAAGAAGTTCGTGCTGTAAACAATGAAATTTTTAAAGGCTATTCATAAAAGCAATGAATCGGAAAGACATTGGTGTAAGGCTTAAACTCGTAGTGTACATTTGATATACGAGGTCTGGGCCTGAATGCAAATCGTCTTATAAATCATCGCGAACAATGTCTTAATGTTCCGGTCATGTGACGCCTACTCGCACTAAAAGACAACGGGCTTCGTCTTCAAGGAGGAAACTCAGGGCGCCTTTTCGGATATTCATGGGTGAAATAAATTATAGTGCGAGAGCGCGCGCGAGCTAGCACATGAGGTATGAAAGGAAATTTTCTCACTCGATATCTTATTATTGTCTTTAAATGAGTTTTTATCTTTATTAGATTTAATAATCGATAATATTCAAAGTTAGACGATAATAAAATTGTTTACGTTTGCGAAAGAAAAAAAGAAATGAAAAAAGGGTTTGAAAAGTTTCATTTGCTGGATAGTTAATAACAAAGTAATTAAAGAATTCTATCTCTTTCTCTCTTCCTCTCTCTTTTTTCTCTTACAATTTTTGTTACTGTAAGAGTAAGAAAATAGAATAAAAGAAAAGAAAAGGAAAGAAAACGAGACGATTTAGTCGGTTTACGACAGTGTCACGATTACTTTTTAAATTCCAGTCGAACTTTCCAACCACCAAATCATAGCTTCTTTAAGGACATATACATAGTTCTACAAAAAGATTTCAAGATGATAATCGCTCGTAAACCGCTATGACATTTTATGTCATTATCGCGACCAAAAATTACACAAAGTGTTACTCGTAAAAACGGAGAACTCGCAATTTTTCGCATCATTGTACGTTTTATAGGCATCGTTGAATCACGATAGGAAACTTTATCTACCCTAGAAATCGTTATTATGACATCTTTATGTATAAGTAATGTATGTTAAATATTTCTTTTTTTACACTATTTTACTTTACATATATAATTAAATAACAGAGTAATTAAATGATTAAACTTAAAAGTAAGGAGAGTGAGAAAGAGTTAAATAGAATTCACAGTGGATCAACAGTTAAATGAAACCATGAAAAGATTATTAGTGCTTATGTGTGTGTATATATAAATGTGTGTAAGTATATGTAACATATATACATCGATAGTTATCGCGAGATGAATTTATTTATGGAAGAAGAAAGAGTAGCGATGCGACGTATCGTAAATAATTGTTAATTAATTAAAATCAATGAATTTAATAATCTAAGATAACTTTGAGAGTAAAAAATACCTGTAATATAAGTAGAGTGTATTAAGATGTTAAAATAATTGTTAATTAATCGATAGGAATGTGTATCGATGTTTAAATATACGGAATATACGTTCGGAGTACCGTCCTCTTCGAAATTCACCTTCAAACTGGCACGTTGTCCTCTATCAAAATTCTTATATTTAATGTTGCTTATATGACTTTCCGAACGTTGAGCATGTGTGTAAAGATAATTATGTATGTTATCACTGATGACTAGTCATCACTGCACAATTGTGATAAAATAATTACATTAGAATGCAAACAATACTAATATCAGAACGTTATAATGTTAAATACTCTTTATTAGGAATATTATTACCGTTTTACACAGGCGTAACGTTCGAAAGGTCGTGGTAACAACATTTAATATAAGAATTTTGATAGAGGACAACGTACCAGTCTGAAGGTGAATTTCGAAGAGGATGGTGTTCCGAACATATACTCGGTGTTTTCAGTTAACAGTACACACTCCTATTTAGTTATTTGTCATTTATACTTTCATATTATATATGCATAACATTACTTTTTATATCATTGATTTAAATTTTACCTAATATAGCAACTAAATAATATTTTTTTACAATGTTTTATTCTAAGTTAAATATATGTTCATTATTATCTATTCACTTTAACAAACTATTTGCTCAAGTACCCTACATCGTTGTAGTAACAGAGAATAGTTTGCAGAAATTGTTACAGAGGTAGATAATAATAGGAAAATAGATTAAAATAGATACGCGTGTAATAGATGCTAGGGAGAGCATATGCTAGAAATAGGATAGAAGAAGCTTAGAAGAAAAGACGTGGCAGGAAAAAATTATCTACGAGGTGTAAAGAAAGACAATAATTATGTACCAACCATTTAAATAATATAATAATTGTTACGTGTAAAATCCTTAAAAATTAAGTTTGTATTTAAGAACAAAGAAACCTAGTATAATCGATAATTAAATGTGGAATATATAATCGATAGAATACAAAATTGCAACACGACACATAGAAAAAGAAATAAAAAATATGATATATAATATATATATATATATATATATATATATATATATATATATACGTATGTACTTATTTATATACTTTTGAGACGAAGAGTTTTTATATGTCGTCTCGTCTTTTCCGTTTCTTTTAAGTCTCGTAAGATTTCGCAGTAATGGTACACATTTCCGTCGATAAATCCAGAAGCAAAAGAAAAATTTCTTTCCCCTCGATTTGATGGTAGTAGGGAGGGAGGGGGGTGTATGTAATCGTATTCCCGTTTTAAATGTATATGACGTTCACCCTACCGCGTATAAAAGAAACGAGCTAGTCTTAGTTTACTGGTGCCTTATATGACGGTGTTTTGCCGTGCGTGGAAACGAAAGGAACAACGATAGATATAGAAGAAAAAAAAAGGGAGAAGGAGTAAAGAAAAAAAGGGTATAAGAAAGTAACGGGTCTCTGGAATACCGTCTAGAAGAACACGTGTCTAAAAAGGGTGCCGCATGATATGTGAAGAGGTCTGCTAAGGTGAAGAAAGAAGGTGGAACTATAGGGCAAGGAAAAGAGGATTCAAGCGGCTTGTAATCTCAGCTCAAAGTGTCCTCCTCTCTGTTTACCGGCCCTTTGGACATTGAGATGTCTTCGGAGTAGGGTAACGTCTTAACACAAAGACCATTCCGTGTGAAATCTAACACGAGTTTCGAGTAAACGAAAAGAATTGATGTTGTCGATAAAACACGATTATTTCATTTTATTAATAAATAAAATCATTAAAATATTGCTATAATTATTTTTAAATGTGTGTGTGTTTGCATTTATATATTAACCCTTTGAATGGTGAATACTTTTAATTAAAATTTTTTGTATTATTATCAATATTTAATTATTACAATAAATAAATTTAAAAAATTACAATAAAAAAAATACAAATTAAATTATTATCTTTGTATTAATTATACTTATAATATTAACGAACACGTATATGCGTCCATAGCACTCTAAGGGTTACTAATAATATTTTTCTTTAATTTTTTCTTTAATTTAAATTTAACATAAACGTTAAAATAACCTTATTAACTGTATATTTAAATTTTATTTTTAAATGAAATTAAAATTGCATAAGATATTTAGAAAGCAAGAAGAAAGCTAGTTTAGTCAATGTTGCACTCGTAAATAAGCCCCATCCTAAAGGGATGGATGTAACTGAATTAGGATGACCGAGACGAAAGGATCTCCGATAAGGATCTTTTCCCTCGGCTTTTTTAAGTCGTCGACTAGGAGGGAATTGAGACGTCATCAGGATGCTCTTCCTCATCTTGTGTTTTTTTTTCTTCTTTTTCTTTAGACCCTCACCTTTTTTTTCTCTTTTATATTTTCTTTTTTTTTTTCTTTACGGCATTCTCATCCTACCTCTTGGAGAGCAGTTTAATGCCAAAGCGACGTGCACTCGGGGGTGCCCTCTCGCGCCTCATCCTTTGTTTCGGCTTCATGAGTTTTTTAAACGGCACGAAATGAGCTTCCTCGCAAGTCGCCGAGAACGAACCCCGGAACGATTATCGTTTCAGCCGGCATTCTTAATTTCTTCACCCTTCTCTCGCTTCCTTCTCAAAAGATAGAATGAGAAGAAAAAGAGAGAGAGGAGGGATAGAGAGAGAAAATTTGAAAAGAACGTTCTCATGCTATTTTCCACTCTCAGATATTGCCAGTTAACGTACGGCGACAAACGACGTTGGTAAGGGTCAATAAAGAATATAACCAGGATAGTTCAATTCTAGTAATACTCGAAGTTAATTTACTAGCAAACGAAAAGTTTACTTTTTTGATATACTCGAAGGTTAAATTAACAATCGTTTTACAAGGTAATAAAAATCGGTGGTACATACCGAAATCAAGTAAGATCTTTATTGTACACTAGAAAAAAAGATATATATATATATTTGTCGCGAAGAGGGACACTTCGCGAAGTGGACGGAAGATGAAAGAAGAGTAGGAGGACAGGACAGGAAGGAAGGAAGGAAGGGACCAGGATCCACGCATTTGTATCGTTTTGTCGTACTTCAGCGTCGGCACGCGTATCGTATGGCATCGCATTATTGCTTTTATGGCCAATAAAAGGAAGGATGTCCCGGTGAGGCCAGGACGATGTTCGGTCCTTCTTCCTTGAACGACTATCCTAGTATATACCCTCCTCCCACCCTTTCTATGTCGATTCTTGGACCGTACCAACGACTATCATCCGTTTCCCATTCCACTTCTTTACCCTGCCATCCCAACCGAGTTCTCCTCTCCTCTCCAACTCCTATTATTGCCACTGAATCGTTCCTTTCGGCCATCCTAGGTGTTGCGATTGGTTTCGTATTTGAGGGGTAGAATATAGTCCGGGGAGTCCCTGGCTCTGTTAACCGATCTGCCCACCCTTTGGGACAAGAAAACAAACGAATTCGAGTCGTTCTTTGTCCAAGACCTGTATCAGGATCTTTCTCAAATAACAAAATCTTACAATAAAAATGAACTTTTTCACATTATTTTAGATTTTGGTTAAACTCTTACCAAAAGATGTTTCTGCAATAATGTACAATATTGTACTAAGTTACCTTGTTCATAAAATTGAAGTTTGCTTTTTTCTTTTTTTTTTATTCCTTACTCTTACTGTAACTAAGGATTACGCAAAGTTCTTATCGGGTGAGCGTTTGTGTCTGGAAAGGAAAGACGAGATTCACCTAAGAACACTTTCGAGATAGAAGGTTGTCTTTCTTGTAGGTTGTAAGCTCGTCTCTCCTCTCATCTAATGCCGGTTGCCACGTTGCACCTACAGGCAAAAGATAACCAACCTGTCCTCAAGCTATCAACCTTCCGTTCCTTGCCAAGGTTTTCCGAGCAACGACGATATATTTCCCGGTGTTCATACCACCCTTCCGCTACCTATCCTTTACATATATATAAAGACACGTATACACACACACACGGAGACACTTTTCCTCTTCCTACTAGTTTCCTTCGAAGTCTTGATGCTTTTGAAGGGTGCACGATGACACTTGGTCGCGACATTAGCGGCGTTTCCCATTCCCTTTAACCGATCTACTTCGTCAACGTCAAACAAAGTACGAGAGAACGTACCGGCGTTTCATGGAAAGAAATTTTTACTCAAGTTAAACTGTGAGAATGAAAGTTGTTTTTTTTTCTTTTTGCGTGTGAAAAATTGATTTAGCATCATCTCATACGCATCCATTGATCGATGATGAATGATAATCTCGATATTTTGATTATTCACGATTAACCAAATTTCATTAAAAGAATTTAATACAAAGGTACCTATATTGATTTTTATCAAAGAAATTTCTATTTGATTGAAAAATCATTGATGATACGAAAAACCATAGAACTCGTGTTCTACCTTTTTCTTTTTTAATTTCTTTCCTTAAAGTTTTAAAGAACCTAAAAATTTCTAGGGAAAATTCTGTCATTGATTTTTCTAGCAAAAAGAAAATTGAGAGGGTTTTTCACTACCTACGAATCACCAAAGTTGATAATTGTTTTATAAGTCATACGTGAATTCTTCGTTAAGCTCGAATTCACTTGAAAATAACAAACCAATATTTTTTTTAATCTTTCTTTTTTATAAACATGTTTATTTGTTAGAAGTTTGCAAGTAAAAGAAAAACATTGGAGAGCCTGTATACGATAACTCTAAAAGTTAAATACATCACGACATCACTCGTCTTGCTTGTTTCTGAGAGAGAGAGAGAGAGAGAGAGAGAGAGAGAGAGAGAGAGAGAGTAAGAGAAGTGCAAAAAAAGGAAAAAAGATCGACGGAAAAGTGACCTTTTTCCCATCTTGCATTGTGGGATAATGGAATAGGATTCAGCTCTCTCTGGTCTCGTATCCGTTGCTTTCTTCTTTGAACCATTCCATCCTACCCCCCTCCATTTATACTTTGTCTTGGTTTCTCTGGGTCTCGTCGCGTTGGACGCCAATGTTTTTATCTTCGTCTACTGATCAACGTATTGCTACTTTACTTTCACGTAATTCCCAACAACAACAAAAAATCATTACCAATAAATAGTTTTTACATAAAAGAAAAAAAAAGATAGAATGTGGGAAGGAAAAAATGATTTTTGTAAGGGAATGTGTTTGAATATCACTCAAATATTCTCGATCGAACTCGAATAAAAAATTCAAATTTCAAGTTATCGAAAGAATAACGAAAGAAAAAAAATACAAGGAAAATATATATACATATATATTCATAGTAGTAGTGAAGAAAAACAGTATGTCAAAGTAGTCAGTGGTAGACTTGATTTACGTCGATTCACCCGAGGCTATCGGCATCTGACTTCGGTTTTCTGATGTAATAGGAACCACTCTGATTCCTATAACCATGAATCTATCAGACGTCAAAACGTAATCTTCACCTGAAAGCAACTGGCTGCCTAAGGGCTGTACTAGTAGTAGTAGTAGTAGTAATAGTAGCAAGTTCTCTCAGTTGAAGAAACGAGTTGTCGAACTCAACCACAAATCTCTCATTCTAGCAACAGTATCTGTAGTCGTATATCTTATAGTTAGTGCTTACCGTCGTTTACTATGCAACAGAGACGTAAACGGGGAAAAAAAAGTCTTGCCGATCGTGGTTTCGGCCCAACCACGTTTGTATTCACCCTAAACTGTGACTGTGGTGAGAGAAAGATACGTGTGTGTTATATAAGTAAAAGTCTGGGGTGGGGTGAAAGAGAAGATAGAGGTTGGCAAGGAGATGGAAATGGTCCTCCTGGATTTCTCGTCGTCCTGCGTTAACGGAGGGAAGAGAAGGAAAGTAAAAGAAGAAGAAAAAGAAGAAGAAGACAAAAAAGAATAAGAAGAACAGAGGCAGGAAAAAAAGAAAAGAAAAAAAAAGAGGCTGGAAGAGATTGCGTTGAGAGGAGAAAGTTGCAAACTCGAAAACTTTCCGAGGTCCTATTATCTCCGACGAGACCACCGTCCGGCACTGTGAGGGTTACCCAGTATACCTCGATTTCTAAATACTCCGCGTCCCTTATTCTTCGCCTTTTCGAGAGTTATTTTAGCTGTTGGAGTAAGGTAAGAGAGGAAGGAGGGTCCTCCTCTCGAGTGTCATATATTTGAACCTTCGTATTCGTTCGAATTGCAATTTACGCTTTCGCATTTCCTTTTCTACGATTTAAAGCGAATCTTGTATTGTACGATAGTTAATTTCCTTCGAAAGTTTTCACTTTGGATTGATTAGGAAAGCACAAGTATAACGAATACGACTGAGAATTTGAATTTCCTTTAAAATCCATCAAATCAAAAGAGAGGACCTATAATAGTCCCATAAGGTAAAAGAAAGATAGAACGATAGCTAAGACGTTTTGCTTACGATCGGAAGTTAACGCGTGATTTCGTCCCAATTTTCTTCTTTTTCAAAAGAAGAAAGATGTATCGCATGCTGAAGAAGAAAATGAGGAATGACGTCGCGACACTGCTAACGCCATACAAATGAATGCAAGTCGAAGCGTTGACAAGCGATAATTTATCACCCTTGTCTCGTCCCGCTGTTCCCATTTTGACTTTCTTAAAAAGGACGGAAGAACGATGAAAGGGGAAAGGAAAAAAAAAGAAAAAAGTATAGAGAAAAGTAAAAAAAAATAAAAGAGCATAAAAAGAAAAATCTGATGATTGGTAGAAATATAAATAAAGCAATCACGATGAAAAGTGATTGGTTCTTTTCAACGCATCCGATTTCACGAGAACAGATGTAACCTGTCGTAAGACATAAGACGACTAAGCTTAACGGATCTTAGTAATCCCTTAGGAATACATGAGAAGAGAACGCGAACGTACGAGATTGAGATTACCGCGATAACTTTAGTTGAAAAATGTCATGGAATTAGTCTTCGTTTCTCTTGAAGCAAAAGAACTTGTTGTTGAGAAAATTCGTTTGAGAGGAAATTGCTTCTTCCCTTTAACCCCTCCTCCACCCTCCATGCATATTCTAGATCTATACTTTCGATCGAATATAAATATGTCAAAACTTTTTTTCTCTAATAAACTATTGTATATATACGTGTTTATGGATAAATAAAATTTAATATAAATATATTAATGAACTTTACAGTAACTATTTACTTCATACATATATTAACAAAATATTCTTCTTATTTTATTAAACAAAAAATGTATGCTGTATAATAAATATATTTTTAGTTATTTAAAATTTTTTTCTATGTAATTTTAAAATTAATTATATTTTAATTTTTATCTATATTTTATTTCAATCCAATAGAACAGAAAGAAATTATTAAATCAATATTATTATAGTTACATAATTTAATTAAAATAAAATGTATCTATAAGTAAAAAATTAATTTTTAAATTATTTTTTGATTATATTATAATTATAAATTAAAATTTGACAATTTTTTAGTATTTAAATTATTTATATTTATATTATTTTAAATTTATAATATATGTATGAAAGTAGAATATTATCGTAATTTAATGTTCTAATTATTTTACATTTGTATTTCTTATTATTTGATGCGTTAATAAGAAAATTATAGATTTAAAGAGATGAGACATATCATTAATATTTTAACTGTCGGTGAATTTTGGAAAAAATCAGTTCGTCCCTTTCACCTTCGAAAAATTATGCGAAAAGTTTGGTTAAAGAAAAAGGAACACGGTGCTCAGCCGTTAACCCTACGACTTCAAGCTGAAGCGCGACGATAAATGGCTGCGTATTCGTGACATTTCGTTCTCTCTCTTTTCCTCTTACCTTCTCTCTCATTCGTAGCAAAGTTTTTTCAACTTCGTATAATCATTTTTCCCGCAATGTCCCGACGGTGCCCTTTTTCTCATTCCCTCTCGAATTTCTCTCTCTTTCTCTTTGGAGCACCTTGGCTACGCGAGCTCCAAAAGCTTCCCACCCTCTCCTCTCCTCTTCTCTCCTGTGAGCCTCTACCTTTTTTTTCCACGAATCGCTTATCTCGAAGAAATTCTTCTCGCGGGTTTTCTTTCCAAAGAATACAAAAGTCGAACTACGCCGTTTCTGCCGTCTGCTGCTGTGCCGAGAGAAGAGAGAGTTGTTCGTCGATGCGGAAGAATTTTAATTCTTCAACTTTGGGAAAAAAACAACGAGAAAAAAACCTAAAGAAAATCTACCGACGATTTTGTTCTTTTCCCATGCATTCTCTGTACACGCGTCATCCCCTCCCATTCCAAACCCCCACCCCATTTTTACTCGCATCAAAAGAAAAGCATCGCGTTTGTAACGTTGTAATCTTTTTCCTCGTTGCTTGCGTTTTCTTTTTTTCCTTTTTTATGTTCTATCACGGACACCTCTTTTCTTTAAGGAACTTGGACCAAGTCAAAGTCTCTAGGTTGGTACGACGATCTCACAGTCTGATTTTTAATCTTCCGTTCATGGATTAATAATGCATGAGGTGGCGCGTGTTTATTCAGTGGAGGTTGGCCGTTTACATGGCGCATCAAATATGCAGGTGTCGCATGGATGCTGCGATGAGGAGGTGGAGGAGGAGGTGGAGGAGGTTACGATAAAGAAAAAAAAGGGAAAACGCAAAGAAGAAGAAGAAGAAGAAGAAGAAAGAAAGAAAAAAAGTAAAAGGGAAAGGAGGTGAAACGCGGGTGTGATTAGACGGGGGAGAGTTGTCGGAGAGGAGAGAAGGGGTGGGTGGGGTTGGTGGGAGTAGATGGGCGTCGAGTTTATTAACGATATCACGGAGCCACGAGGGTAGAAGAAAGGACGCTCGATAATTTGCTGCCTCATGCACCCTTGAAAGAAAATCCATATTCTGACGTTAACGAGATTTTATAGATGGCAGTTGCTATTAGTAACCAACAAGGCCCTTGGATAAAAGAGAGAGTAATGACGGTCTGGTGACGGCTCAGTCCATCCAATCGGGACTTTAGTGACCATTTTTTTTTTGCTTTAACCAATCGAAAGAACTTTGATTAAGAAAAGTCTCTCTTTTTTTCTCTCTTTCTTTCTATGGGGCATAGTATTAATTCTTGACACGAGTCAAAACTTCACGTTTCTTAATTATTTGTGTATGATAGGTTACTATTACCTATACTGAGACACGTAATACGCGTTAATGTATTATTT
The DNA here is from genome assembly GCF_001465965.1 of Polistes dominula. Next base: position 1,258,151 of record NW_015148993.1, on the reverse strand, counting down.
TTCTTTGCTATTTTGAAAGACATTAACTTGGGAGGTGGTAACCACCCCTTTTTAAAAGGGCAGACGCACGAATCTGGCTGCTGCGAGTTCTTTCGCCGGGACGGAATGAGGAAGAGGTGGAGAGGAGGAGGATGCTTGGAGGCTGCCACCTTTCGCAACGACAAATATGGAATTTGCATATAAATCGGGTATTTCCATCTGTGGCCCCCCCTACAACCCTGACGCAACCAGCGAGTTCGTTCGTTCGGTCTTTCGTTCGTTCGTTCGCTCATTCGTTCGGGTGATACAGAAATGAAAAGAGAGACCTTCCATTTCCTCTTACGCTTCCCCGAATCTCGAAGTCTTCTTCGCCCACTTCTTCTTCTACCAACTCGGAAATACTACTAAGCTCTCTAGATATTATTAATAACCTAAGATGAAATCGAACGCAAGCATCCCACACCACGTTTCGAAGTAAAACGAACAAGGAGGGAAGATAGACATCCTACCAACGAAATCAATCTGCCATCCGTTTGTCGGTTGGGGTAGCCCGCGTTTCCGTTTCGAACGATTCCAAACGTAGGAAGAAGTGACGAGCACATTTCAATTCGATTTCCTACTATAAACCACACGCGTCCACTGCCGTCGTCTTCGTGAGTAATTTCAAAGTTATTCTTTTTCCTCCCTCCACCCCTCCCTAAGTTTCTTCTTCTTCTTTTTATTCTTATTTCATTTTATTTTATTTAAAAAAAATATATATAATAAAATATTATAAATTAAATTATATATATATTTTAAAATAATAAAATATTGTATATTTATTATAATATATATTATATATTTTTTTAATTATATTTTATTATATTTAATTTTTATTATTTTTATTATATTATATTTTATTATATTTTATAATTATATATTATATTTCATATATTTTATAATATTATATATATATATATATAGAAAGTTTTGGAGTTATGCGAACAAGTAACAAGTTTCCTATCGTTTAACTAACAAACTCGACGAAAGTAGTACCTTCGAAATCGTCCTTGAGATCGCATTTCATCATCCACTGGCATACTTTACATCGCCGCCCTTTCGTGAGAACCCCTTCCTTACTATTTGCATGCTTTTTTTTAATTCTTTCTCTCTCTTTCGTTAGAGTACCAAAACCTTGGGGAAGGAAAAAAGCAGCTTTGTAACCGGAAACCTCCTTAGCCGCTCTATCATTTTTAATCGGGAGAATAAATCGTTTGATTCAATTATCAGGGGCATCTCTCGTGGCACCCTCGAGAAGAAGGACCTCCATAGAAGGATCTCTTCTCTCCGAACAGCAGAAAAAAAAAGAGAAAACGTCTCTTTGTCCGGCTTAAGAAGCTTGGAAACACTTAAGAGGCTTAGAATCGGTTAAAGGATTCTCGATATTAAGCCAAGCTTCGTTAATTTTATCGCACACTTTGATTTTTTTTTGTTCTCAGTAGACAAAACTCAAGGAAGACACTGTAAAGTATTATCAAATTTGTCAAAAATATAAAAGTTGTTCTATTATATAAAATAAGTTATTAAATTTATCCTTTATAAGAGTACAAAAATATTTCTTTCAAATTGTGTAATATTTCGTTGAATGGATGAATAAAGGAAAACAAAAAAAATTGTTTGTCCAAGTGTTGCAGTGGTCGAGAGTACCATCACCTTCGATGACATATCTCAAATACCCATAGAGTGTTTCGAACTGCGAATCATAAAAAGGGCAAAAGAAAACTGGTCGGTCTCGAGACGGAGCCCTTTTTCTTTATTTTTATCAAGTTTTCCAAGGGGATGAATATTTAAGGGGGAGCAGACTTAATCTGCGCTCGGGGATTCGCGGCAGACGCGTATCGCAAAGCAGTCGATCTCTTTTTCTTTTCTTTTTTTTTTAACCCTCACCCCCTAACCCCTTCCTTCTATCTCTTCCCTCTTTATTCAGCCGCCAGAAACATCGCGTGGCAAAGAATGAACAGAGAGTATGAGAGTGAGAGAGAGATAGATGCCTGCTTGCTTGCCTGGAGAACAGCATGCGATGGAACGAGGTTGAAGGAGGTGGAGAAATAACGGGCAGCATCCTTTCCTGTAGTAGGAAAACGTGCCGGGGCTCCGCATGTTTCCCTAAATATTTTACGGTCGTTATCGGCTCTTGACCGAGGAAATTCCGGCCAACAATTTTCATGCCCGTTGGCTTCCGATAGCGCAAGCCGAAAATCAACGAGACGCGGGTACTCTTGATCTTTCTTCATGACTATTAATTAGCCTCCTACTGCAAATGTACTAACTTTAAATTACAAAATCTTTCATATACACACTCTCAGATAAAACAGATCACACGTATTAGAAGTGAAACCTTCAAAAATCTAAGTTTCGAGAGAATGAGACGAATACACAGTTTCAAGAGTAAGATAATTCTAGGATTTATTTAATATTATTACCATATATAATAAAGATCACCGGTATGGTCTTTTGGTGGAATAGCTGTTAAAAAGTACACTTTTCCCAATTCAAGCAATAAAAATGGAATGCTAAATGCGATTGTCGTAGATAGACACCAAAATCGTAGGATGTTTATCGAGAAAAATATAATGCGTTGTAAACTAAGTAAATATAGAATATCCTTTTTGTGAAACTCAGATATAAAATTTTATTTGCTAGGATGGTTTTCAATTTCTCGTTTTCATCTATAGTTTTGCGCTGTCTAACAAACATTTAAGGAATGACGAAATAAAGATGTTACGAAAAACATATGGAAAATACTGCCGGACTGAACAAAGGATCTGGTACAGATGTAATGAGAGATTTAATAATAGAGATCTTTTCGAGAAATGTTTTTCCATCTTAATAGCCTACCACACTTCGAGACCCTTTATTATTTATAACGTGTCTTGTCTTTATTCTTAAACCACAAACTTATCTTTCTAAATACTCTCATCTAAATAAAGATCTGAACAACGAAAAATCTAAAAAATGCATTAAATCGTATCGCTCTCTCAGCTTATCGAACTGTGTACACTACGAGTCTCAAATTTCAGCTCCGTGGTAAGCTCCACCAATTCACGCTGGGTGTTCAACATCTTTTAAAAATTTGTCAGCTGCTCCTAATGTATTCTACAGTGTTCTCTAATTCTTTTTCTCTGATGTATCTGATAATCATATTTTTTTTTTGTAAAATATTGCAGACAATACAATTATTATATTCTATATATTTCATAATTGTTAATTATAATATTTGCGACATAAATAATATAATATTAATTTTTCAATACAATAGAAACATTTTTAAATAGAAAAGAAATGACACGTTTTTGGTAAAAGAAAAACAGACCACGCACCTTCTTTCTTTATTTAAACCGTCGGTTCGTTTGGGTCTTATATTTTTGTCGCATACCTACGTGCTTATCCCTGTTTATTCTTCTACCCTTCTATCGCTCCTACCTACAAACATTTCGAGTATCGAAATAATATGTGTCCACGCTTTATAGTATGCAGTCGCACACAAACACACACATATACAGGAGCGATAACACAAAGCATAGGATAAAGAGGAGACTGAGAATAGGAAAAACTGTATAGTTATATTTCGTCTCATTCTCTCGCAGGCTCAATTCTATGTTTGTCTTTTTTTCTCTCATTATTTAGTATAGCAGCCGTTTCATAGCTGCGTTTCCTAACCGACCGCGTTTATTTATTTTTCAGATCACTCCTATTCTAAAGAAGTTTTCACTTCAATAAGTAAACTAAATTTAACGATCCCTATAAATAAAAATTACGAATTAGGAAAACGAAAGAAAAAATTAAGATCGAATCCATCTATTTTGATTAATATTTTTTCTAACCTAAAAAATAAAACACATCTAAGAAATGGTATAGAAAGAAAATCTTAAAAGTTATAGTTGAAACGATCAAATATCGGGGAAGTCGTTAATATCGCGACGCGTCTGTTTCTACACCGAAATAAACTTGGCGTACTGGTGCGGCCCTCTGACACCGAGATAGGGGTGGTGGTCTGGAGGTTTTCCCTTGCAAATTCCCTCTTTACCACTTCTCTATAGCTCACCAACGCCAGTCCTGAGCCCACCCCTTTCTCTCTTTTCTCCCCATCTCTTTCTCTTTCTCATTCTCTCTCACTTACGCGAGCGTGCTCTCTTCTTCCACCAACCACTCTTTTCCTCTCGAGGGTTTGTTTTAGCAAGAACTCAGGCCCCTGCCTTTTCAATGTATACTATATATACATATATATATACTTACTACGGATACTGTACGTCTATATATATGTATGTGTATGTGTATACATGAACACACCACCCGTTCGCCTTCACCGCAACCGCCGGCTGCACGGACGAGCATGCCTGCTAACCTTTATTGGTTTTTACCGAGCAACACACAGTCCGATATTTTTTATTACGATGGAGCACACGCTTACCACCCACATCTCTACCTACCTACCTACCTACCTACCTAGCTAGCTACCTACCTACCTCCTCTTAGCCTCACCGCGCCTCTTCCAGCATTGTACATTGTTCGACGTAAAAGCGAGAAAAAGGTAACTCGTCGAAGGAGTTAAGGTTGTACCTTCACCAACGGGTGGTACGGATATTCCAACATTTTTATGAATAATATTTCTATAACAAAAACGAATAATATGATAAGATTGGTTCATATTATTTCGAATTAAATTAGATCATCAGAGGTAAATCTTAACATGAAACAAAATTGTGTTTAGATTTTCGAATAGATAAAAAATATTTTTGTTAAACGAATGTATAAATGTTTAGAAATTTGAGATTATGAATGATGAATGATTGTGATCGTTGTACTTTTATCCTTCACCTCCCCTCCTTTCGAAGGAAGAAGTGTTACGTTGAAGTCACCCGTTATACAGGTGATTTCGTTTCTGCAGAGAACGCTTTCGTTTTCGAGGGTTCGCGAGGGCCGAGTCGAAAGTAACCGACGAGCCTTTAGCTACGCGAATTACGAAATACTTTTACAAATTAAATACGCGCTGGTAAGGGTATAGGGTATAAGGTAGGAGGAAGGAGGAGGGAGGAAAAGAGATCTGCCAGCGTCGAGTTCCATCAGACCACAGTCGCCCGACAAAGTATTCCCAACAAAGGGCGAAAGGCTCGCCCTTTTTGTCCACTATCCACGTATTCGAAAGAAGCCTGTGTTTTTTTTTATTTTCTCCCTCCCCTCCCCTCCGTATGTCTCCAGTTCTACCTCAGACGAAAAACTCAAAACGATCTAAATGTCAGTCATTCTAAGAACGAAATTAGATTTAGGATTAAAACAATTCTAGGGAATTTGTTAATTTTTTGTTGATCCTTTAGACAATGGTGAAAATGAACAGTTCGTATCGAGAGCTTTTTTAAGATCGCGTAAAAAAGAAAAGAAAGGAAAGGAAGAGATGAATAAAGGGTACAGGGGCAGGAAAAAAAATAACTGAGCATTAAACCCAAACAAGGGTAGCAATTTCGTAAAGGGAACTCAAAGAGTCGAGAGGTTGCGAGAAAAACTCGAGGTGAAAGAAAGAAAGAAAGAAGGAAAATGTGCGTGAGAGAGTAAAGAAAAAAAAAGAGTAGCTACCAAGAGAATACACCATATAGATCGAGTTGTGTGAGAAAAGGAGAGAAAAATGTTGCGTGGGAAGAAGAAAAGAAGGAAGGAAGGACAGAAAAGGGAGAGAAAAGTTAAGGGGTTCCATCTAGTCGTAGGAAGGGATGGGGGGCCCAAGAATGCTTCAGAGATCACCCTAACGTTCGGGCTCAGTCACACGCTACTTTTTAATTTATTAAAAATGCTCATTCAATCTATCGAGTAACTTGAAGCTCTTAAAAAGCAAGCTTCAAAGTTCGACCATGGGTATAGAACAGTCTTAACTTAAAAGTCATAAACTGGTTTCCATGAATGTACTCCCACCACCCCCTCCTAATCCTCGTTTTCTCAGAAAAATTTGTGAAAGATGAATATAAAGAAAATAAATCGAATTATTCGTGATAGATATATTACCACTTTAGTGGCCGCTCACACATGTGTGTGATGAATTATGATTTTACATGTTGGTGATTGTTTTAATAATTACCATACAAAAGAAAAATATGCTATTGTTTTTTTGTTTTATGTGAATGTTCGCACATGTTGTATTATTTCGTGAGTTTTAATCAAATTTGTTTGAATTAATTCCTCAAAAATATTGCTGACCCATAGCAACATTTGACTAAGTAGATGTGTGGCTATTAAAGTATTAAGAATATAATAATGTTGTTTTTTTGTTAGAATTATATTTATAAGTTTATAAAATATCGAATATCGATTTAGTTTGTGTCGTTAAATGCTTGAGACAACGTCGTGTTGATTATCGACTGACGCCCATGTTGTAGAGATAGGAAAGGGGTATAACCAACCAACCAACCTTCCAAAATAGCGAGGGTGGAAGATAATTCGAAGTAACCGCGACAAATTCCAATATCTGGAGAAATATGTGAGGTGGTACGTCGCTAACAGCCGCCATGGCGTTCTTCGCGGTCATGTCTAACCTTTGTCTTATTACATGAGGAACGAACGTGCGGTCGAACGATTTTCTCTTTCTCACTTGGGCCCAAAAATCATTTCACGTAATATAGGTGATATTGAAACAAAGAAAAAAAAGAAAACATGACACATCATGAAAAATCAAATCAAGAGAAAATAATGTTTTAGATTTAAACTAAATTTATACGTCAGCGTTATTTTTTTATTTTTTTCTCTTCTAATTCGTCGTGAAAACCTTACCATGTCTCTTGTCTTCGTTGATTCTTTTTTTTGTCTTCTTCTACTTCTTCTACTTTTCCTTTTTCTTTCAGAGAGAAGATCGTCGGAGCGGTCCCATTTGCTGTTCCATTCCCGATTCATTCCGTACACGTCACAGTTTGCATTGTGCCCGCCAGGCCAGTGTGCCCAACGTAAAGCGATTCCCCGACGAAATTTAATTAAAACAATCAAATTATGGAAGGAGGCGACGGCTGAGCGTTGAGATCGTTGGGAGAAAAGGAGACGAAAGAAAGAGAAAGATGGAAAGAGAAAGAAAGACAAAACGCAAGACTTGAAAGCTGGATAAGATTTTCTTCTCTCGCGTTTATTTTCACTCGACTATTCTCTCTTACTCTCTTTCTCTTTTTCTCTTTTTCTTTTACCATTTCCTTAGTTTCAACCCGTCAGGGGGTGTACCTCTTTCCTTTCGCCACCGTCTACGAATCTGAGGTCTGTGTGATTTTCATGAGGATAGTCCCTTTAATCGACAACTACGACGATGACGTGGACAAGGTACAAAATTAAACATATACTTAAAAATATAAAATCATTTTTTTGATAGGCTAATTTATAGAGAGAGAGAGAGAGAGAGAACAAAAAAAATTACTAGTGAATTACTAGTGACAAAAACATATTCTGGATAATATCGACGATGACTACAAGGTACAAAATTAAACATATACTTAAAAATATATATTAAGAAAATAAAAAAAGAAATATACATATAAATAAATATATATATATATATATATATATAATAAAATAAAATATCTAAATAAATTAATAATAAATATAAAAAATAATATCAAAAATAAATATTAATAAATATAATAAAAGATTTATTTTAAAATAAATATAATAAATAATTTATATATATAACAAATATAAATTATATATATTAATATATAAAAATAAATGTATATATTAGGAAAATAAAATATATAAATTAATAATAAATATAAAAAATAATATAAAAATTTAAATTAATATATATTATATTAATAAATATCTACTTGAAAATATAAAACCCTTTTTTTGCAAGATAAATTTAAAGAGAAAAAAACACCAAAAAATTCCGAATTACTAGTGAAAAAAAAACCTTCTCAAAGTTTTTTCTCAAAAGCTTCTTTTTTATAGCATTTGTCTCGTTTCTCTTGGTATTCCAGAAGCGTGCAGATTCAGTTCGGTTTCGGCTTGTTGCCTGAGGGTTACTTAGCAGGTACGTACCTACTTTATACTTTGTTTGCTTCTGATGTCATTAGCCCCGGGGATGATTGCCGACCTGGCCTCCTCTCTCTCTCTCTCTCTCTCTCTCTTCGTCGAATACTTCTCCCTTCTCTCGATTCTCTCAAGTCTCTCCAGTTTTCGGTCTCTGATCCAGCATCCTCTAAAAGGTACCGGTCACGATGTTGTTAGTAGGTATTGGATCACGTGCTTGGAAATCCTGATCGACACCTTTCGCAACGCCCGGTGGTTATCGAATTCGTTGCTTTTCTGACCGCCTCCTGATCTTTCATTTTCTATCTTCTTCTATCAACTTTGTCTAACTCGAAAACCATAATTTATTCATCGAAACGACGCTTGGATACAGAAACGAGATTCTTTTTTATTTTATTTTTTCGTAGAACGGCCGATGTTTCGAGAGCAAGCATTTCCTCTGACTAAATGAATTCTCAACGTGTAAAGAAAGAAAAAACAAAGAAATAAAAAGAGAGAAAGAGAGAGAGAGAGAGATTTTTATTCGATTCACGTAGTAGTCACTGTCTCTTTCTCTCTCTCTCTCTCTTTCTATCCTTTTTTTTCTCTATTTCTATCAAAAAAAAAAAAAAAATGCTTTGTTCGTATAACGAAAAGTGCAACACGGGACATAGGAATGGAAAAATTCAAAATGGTTACGTACCGCATAGAAAACAGGGACATAGAGACAATAGAATTTATTACGCTTGAACGCGCAAGAGGAGTAGTGAAAGGTTGGTGGAAAATCGAGCTAACCTACCTGGCAATTAAAACATTAAACATCCGCCCTTTATGGATTTGCACTGTTCCGTGTGCCTTGCGTAAACGCAACCTAGCAACCTAGCTGCCTGCTTCGATGAGAATAAAAAAAGCATTAACAAGAGAACGAAAGAGAGAAAAAGAGAGAATGAAAATGAGAATGAGAGAGAGAGAGAGAGAGAGAGAGAGAAATAGAAGAAGTTTGAGGGAAGAAAAGAGCAAGGAGCAAGGAGCAAACTAAGAAGACACGACGAAGAGAGCCCTAGTAGCGTTATTGGAAAACGATGATTTACGATAATGGAGTTTTTCTCCCTTCTCCCTTCTCCCTTTCTGACTAAACGAGAAGCAGAGAATCAAAAGTGAAGAGTAGAAGCATGCTGTAGTTTCAGACACCTTTCATCTCTCTCTTTCTCTTTCTCTTTCTCTTACTCTCTATCTCTTTCTTTCTTTCTTCTTAACCATACTGGTAGAAAAGGTAAAGTGTTAATAATGTTAATTAATATTTCGGGAGAAAGGTTCAGTTATTGGAAAGGGAATGGTGGTTTATTTTATAGTGGTTTTAAGCAACACATTAACAATAATTGTATTCTCAACAGATTGTCAACTATTTAAAGGTGTGACCCTGAAGAAATTTAAGGGATCCGTACCCTAATTGAATTTAGTTTACTCTTTTTTTGTATCTTATTAACTTTTTGATATTTTGAGTGGTGGATCAGAAGATTGGCCTTTCTAAGTGTGACCTAAATTATTGGGTTGACAACTAAATTAAAAAATCCGCAATTACTTAGTTGTCAACCCAATTTGTAGTCAAATTTATCTACACATGGAAAAGTCAGTTTGTTTGTTACAGTCAACAAAAAAAATTGATAACATATGACAAATATTTAATTAAAAAAGAAGCATAAGTAAAATTTTAAGTATGAATGAAAGCTATGCACTTTTATTTTTTTCCAACCGATGGGGCAAGAAAGAAACGAAAGAAATTTCATGAAGGTCAGCCAAACGATTCTTCCCTTCCCTTTTTATTTTTTTTTCCTCGTCATCCTACAACTTCCTCTCTCTTTCTCTCTCTCTTTCTCTCTCTCTCTCTCTCTCTTTCTCTCTCTCTCTCTCTCTCTTTCTTTGACGTGGAGGCATTCAAATCTGGGCCCATCAATATTTTATTACGAGTACTCCTCATGTAAATTCTTCAGGATTTTACGACAATGTAATCCTCACGATCCCGTGACGACGACGACTACGACGCCTTCTAGACAATGTAGACAATGTCTTCTTTACTCAGCTAAAAAAAAAAAGAAAAAAAATAGAAGAACTTTATAGGTCGTTCGCGTTTCGATGAAAAGCAGAACGGAGCTTTTATTATAAGAAAAATTATCAAATTTTGATAGGTAGGAAATAATGATTATATAAATAAAATTAAAATTTATTAAAAATAAATAAAATTAAAAAATAATGATTAACAATGGATACTTGCTATTTAAAAATAATAATTGATAACAATCTAATAAAATAAAATAAAATAACATGTTAAGAATATGTTGAATTATAACAAAGAAAAATTTATAATATTTAAATTATATTTTATTTATAAATATAAATTATATTCTATTTATACAATTTAACGTAAATCGTAAGGCAAAGAAAATTTTGGATTGTCAAATTCCAATAGGTCGACCATGATTAACGTTGGACCATGATTAACTTGCTGTTTAAAATTTGATAAAAATCTATTAAAATAAAATGTTAAGAATATATTGAACTATAACATAAAATAATTTATATGTAACTTAATGCGTGAATCGCAAGTTAAAGACAATTTAGGGTTCGTTTATCTCGAAAGAGTCAAGGAAAGAGGTTTTTGTTTAGCGAAAAAGGGATTGCAGATCCATCGGTTAGGTTCGTTGGTCCAAGGACGTAGCTCTGTCGTGAGAGTAACAAGGATCTCTCTGTATAAAGGGAGAGAGGATCGGATGGTTAACTAGGAGAATGAAGGAGACAGTGTGTTGGGGGTTGTGTGCGGTAGAAGCGAAAAGGAGGAGATGGGTAGGTGACATAAAGCTGGCGTACTGAGGACTGCGTACGAATAACGGAAATTAAGTGTCAACCGAAAGAGAAGAGAGAGAGAGAGAGAGAGAGAAAGAAAGAGAGTAGGATAGTAGAGTTGAGAGTGAGAGAATTCGCCTCATCCGTCTCCACCTCCTCCTCCTCCTCCTGGAATGAGTTCTATCTCATTCTCCTTTTCAAGAACGATACCACGGTTTGTGGAGGGGTGAGAGAGAGAATGAGTGAGAGAAAGAGAGAAAGAAAAGCCATGCCGAGCGAAATACATAAGCACCGGGGCTAGAATTAATGCTACGTGCACGGCAAACCTAAAATCATCGTCGAATGAAATTTCTTGCGTTAATTCTCCATTCTCATTTTAAACTAAAATCATAGGATTTTAATGAAGTCTTACATTATCTAACTTTAGAATCTACTTGAAATTTTGCAAACTCTGAAGAAAAAAAAAATCATCACTTTCTTCGAAACTCTTTTTTTTCTATCAAAAAGTAAAAATATCTTACGACAGCAACACGGGGTGCAGGGATAGTGGTAGTGGTAGAGTATTAGTCGAAGGGGTTGACCAAAAGAGGTTCGATTGAATCTGATAGGGTCGCCGTAAAGGGAAGAGAAGATGGTAGAGAGACAACGCACACCGTAATCCTATGTGAATGGGTCGTGGGATTAAGGTTCTATAGGACGATGCCACCCGATGCTCGAATCATATTTATGGGTTCTGTAGCTCTCTCTCTTCTCAGCTCTCTCTTGGATATATCCATGGTTGCCGTGTCTCACGTAAACTAGGGATTACCAGGCCAAATAGAATGCCTTACGACGTTCTCCTTACACTCACTCACCCCTTAGGTCTCTAGGCATCCTTTTCGTTTTGTTCTTTTTCATAGCTCGTGTGTCGTAAAACGGGAAGCAAGAAGCAACCATGCGTGCTATGTCTTTTCAATCGGATTTGTCCAAGTGATATGATTTATATTTATTCCAAGATAATCGAATATAGTACACTATACTTCGTCAAATATTGTGATTTATACTAAATTTTTATAATAGTTTGATCAGAAATAAAATCATCCAAACTAATATTTCTTACTACCCCCTTTTTATGAACGAAACGACGCCACGATTAAATATAATTAGGTTTGCGAGTGTCAGTAAAATGTGGAGAGAAGGGAAATAGGAAAATAAAAAAAAAATGGAAGACTTTTAGCAACGGGTATAGTAATAGGAAGACAGCTTGGTGATAATGAGTCACCCACCATCGGAGCGTCTTAAGACTCTTCATTTGTATTTTAATTAGTGTCGTTATGCTAATTATGCGTCGTTGCTTCTTGTCTCAAGACGTTTTTTTTTTTACTCCAGCAGCTGGACGAGTACCAACCAGGAAGGTAACGATAAAAAGCAAAATTAAAAAAAAAAATAAGAAAAAAAGCTAGAAATTGTTTTCTAAACTGCTTAGAAATAATTGAAAGATTAAATTAGTAAAATAAGACTACTAGTATAGTACCTTTGAACGTTGTATTAATTTAAAGGAAGATGAAGATGAAGAAGAAGAAGAAGAAGAAGAAGAAGAAGAAGAAGAAGAAGAAGAAGAAGAAGAAGAAGAAGAAGAAGAAGAAGATGATGATGATGAAGAAGAAGCAGTATCAATATCGATGGAATAATTAATCGAGAACAATTTTCGGATCAATCACCATCAGGGGTTGGTTTCCATCGTGCTTAGCAACGTCTTTGAAGCTTCGTTCCTCGCTCCTCTTTGACGCCCCCTTCTCTCTTTCGTTTCAATCCTCCAGCTCCAGCTCCACCTCCTACTCTTCCTCCTGCATACCCCCGTCTCGTCCGACCTTGTTGCTTTTCCTCCCTCGGCGCAGCTCCGAAACTTTTTGTTATAGTCGCGCGAACTTCTTTAATAATGCAACTCTTTATATTCACGGGCGTTTTTAACAAGCGTCGGCCTCGAGATTAGGTGAAAGAAGAGAATGGGCTAGCAGCTTGGTAGGGAGGAGGGTGGTATAGGGGTGGGGAGGAATAGGAAGGAGGCCAAAAGACAAAAATGAGAGAAAACCGAGGGGGAGAAGGACAAAAAAAAGAGATATGGGGATGAAAGGGAAAAAGAGAAAACTGGTTGGAGAAAAGTGTCCAAACTCGGGGAAGGATAGAGACGCTGAGCAGAGATATGCTACGAATATGCCGCCGTTACGATGTTTCTTAATTATTATTATTGCCATTGTGTTGCCAGCCTAGCTAAGTGTAGGAGGCCCTTCCCGAGCCACGGCGACAGTAACAACGACGTGCCTATGAATTGCTAATCCTGCGTAACTGAGCCACGACCCTCGTGTGACTCGTCGGAATGGACCAAGAACACATTCTCTTTCTCTTTCTTTTATTATTTCTCTCTTGTTTTAACACGATGAGACTATTTCACCACTCAACGACATATTTTTCTCACTTCCTGTTAATGAAATCCTGAAATATCGTTCCACTTCTCAAAAAAAAAAATAAATAAAAATAAAGGGCCAAGTTGTAACAGTAATATAGTTTGATATGAATGTATAAAAATTTAAATATATTACGTTAGGGTTTGGATCTTATTGTTGCAATTGTCTTTATGACAATACAACAAGTCAAGTTTTACTTTCTAATCTGTATAATTAACCTCATATCGTTCTCACTCTCTCTTACTTACTTTCTCTTAATTGCATATCATTCGACTTAGTAAGCTAGGATTTCTTTTTCAACGTTTTCTCGAAAGTTTCGTTTCTTTTTTTGTCGTCGAAGAAAAACAAAGTTGTTGCCGAGTGGTGGTGAAGATAGTTCGAAGAAATAAATCGCGACTCTAACCAAGACAGCATCAATTAGCCGGTAAGAACCTTGCCGCGAGGACTACTTCGTCTTCTTAGAGAAGGTATACCACTCCCCACTCCCACCCTACCTTCTTTCTCTTTCTCCTCATTGGATTTTCTTCTCGCCAAAGGCAAAAAGCAAGAGAAGAAGTAGAAGTAGAAGAAGAAGAAGGAAGAAACAGAAGTCGAATGGGTTTGGTAGAAAGGAAAAGCAACGAGAATCGGTTTTTCTCGACTGATGGGAAAACGAGGGCTGACTGGTTGGTGGGTTGGCTGCCTGCTTTTCATGCGCCAAGACGATTATGGATTTCTTTAATAAGAAACCGCGTTTAAACAGCTTTGATCAATTCAGTCGAGCTAATTCCCACCCGCGGAGACCAAGAGACGAGAAGACCCTTCTTCTACTACCCTTGCTCCACTACTCAACACAGCAAGCCACTCGATTCGGTGACGTCGTCGTTTTCGCGTTACGTGATTTAAAGGGCCACTAAAAACCTTCCTCTGATTAAGCGACCGACTTCGGGTATCGAATCAGTCGCGCTTGCCCTTTTCAGATTCGTGCACCGCCACGAACGACTTTTGGACTTTTCGACTGAAATCAACCCCCCCCCCTTACCAACGACGACAAGGAGTTTGACTATAACGACGGACTTTTAGAAACTTCCATTACGTTTTCAATCGAATTTCGATCAACGGACCATGCACACAACTAACGTCTTTTAATTTGACCGTTCCAAGATCAAGCTGATCCTTTTTCTCTTTATTCGTGGCGCATTAGAAGCACATTCTAAAGTTCTTAATCCTAGTATTAAAGGAAAGTAGAATGTTAATTCCGAATGGAAATCTCCAGAGAGAGAGAGAGAGAGAGAGAAACGATTATGTATATGTATGTATGTATGTATGTACATACAACGTACGTATGCAAGGATCCTGCTGACTTTAGCTATAAAATCGTTCTGTCGTCGTATACCAGGAACTCCAATAGACCGAGAGAAGATGCTACGAGGAAGGCAAAAGAGGATGAGGTGGCAGAAGAGGTCGATTCACGGTCGCCAACTTAGTGAAATGTCTTTGCGGTGATTGAGCAAATATTTGATGAAGCTAGCTGCTGGCCCTCCTGCCTTTGCCTCGAGGGATACTGAACCGGAGTGAGAGAGAGAAAACGTGAAAGATCTTATTCCTGTTGAATACGAACTTACCGATCGATATATAAAATGATATTTCGAGAATCATTGAAAGTAAAAAGAAAATAAAAATGTTTCATCTAAATTTATATGTAATTATTAAATATTACTTTAAATTAAATAGTTTCTATATGATCGTGACAATTAATATAATTTGCATTTTAAAAAAAAAGAATGTAGGATGAGCCGTATAATTACCTGCAACCTTTTCTCAATTTGTCTGAAAAGTAACGCTTGCCGAGTCAACGACAAATAGAGCGGTTGGTCTTAATGAAAGACCGAATGAACGGCAGGCGTTAGCGTTGCTTCTTTTTCTCTCTTTCTCTTTCTCACTCCCTTGGTTTGCCCTTTTTCTCAGCATTTCGCAAATTAAAACTCGCGCAATTAAGCGGTCCGGGACGAAAAGGGATGAACAAGGCACGAGCTTTTGCATGTTTACGGTTAACGTTCCTTTTCGTCGTTTCTACCAAAGCACAATCCGAGAGTAAGCAAACCGCCACAAAATGTGCCTGCCTGCCTCCCTGGCCCTTCCTCTGATTCCTTTTTAGAGAAAGAAAGGGAGAAAAAAGGAAATGAGAGCCGGACGTACGGCGACATACCGGCGTCAGGATGCCGCCACCGGCTGCTCCTGGTTTGGAAGCAATTATACAATTAGTTAAAGTATCTGGCCGCGTAACGGCCCATAAAACAAACGTGATTATGGCCGACAAACTACACCCTCCTCCCACCACCACCACCAACATTTTCCCAAGTAAAAAGGAGATGGAGAAAGATTTTCCTCCAACTCTAAATTCACAGAACGATAACGAATTTCTAAACGAAAAGATTCATTTTGTTACAAACGATCTTCTCTGCGAACTTCTTTCTTTAGTTTTTACTTCTAACAAGTTAAAGTATACTTTTAAGTTGTAGAAAAATTTTCTGTATATTCTGTAGATATCGTCACTATTTAAAATATATATATATGTAGTGTTAATAATAGTCGTAACAAGATATTCGTGTATTATGTATATCAACCACAGATCGCATTTCCACTTCAGAGGAACTCGCAACAAACCGATTTCTCCGCAAACTCGCGGTAGTGTGTGTCGTATTGCAAGGATATCGTATACATTTACTCGAAGTTTATTCAAGCTGATAAATTTGAATTTGATAAAATTATTATAATAATAATTATATTATTATATAAGAATTATAATAAATATTTATATATATATATACCATTATTATATGTATATATACCATTTTTATATAATACATATAAAAATATAATAATATTATTAAAAAATTATTATAATAATAATTTTATTTAATTAATATTATTATTATAATATTATATAAAATTAAAAAAAATATTATTATATAATATTATAATATTATAAATTTATATTATTATAAATAATTATTATGAATTAATATTGTCTTGATATAGAATCACATAAAAAAAAATATGTACCATATGTATATATATGGTATAATATATTATACTATATAAGTAATAACTTTAAAATTATTATAGTAAATTAATTATCAATTAATTGTTATTTCTAATTCTATTAAATATTATAAATACATATTTAACGTTATTATTTTACAAATTAATTATTATTAAAAAAGTAAATGATTCTTAAACTATTATAATAAAATATAAAGTAAATTAACCGACAAGGTGATTAGTGTTCCACCATCAATATCGTTTTTTTTTCTTTTCCATTTTTTTTTTTCTTACCCGAGAGTTATAAGAATCTCTTTTAGCGTTTAGGGTAGTCGACTCACGTGCTCGCGAACCCATATATTTTCACTTTGGCGCACGTGTCGTCACCTTCGTCGCCTTCTCACAGCCGTCGTTGATGTCGATGAGAGGGATCGAAAGAAAAGAACCGAAAGCTCTAGCTTTCTTCTCGTTCTCGATACAAAAGTGAATCAGGGTAAGAGTTAGGAGAAGGAGTAAGAGAGAGGACCATATCAACCGTTTCTTTCTTTCTTTCTTTCTATCTCTCTCAATATAGAGAATGGAGATACGATGATGCGTTTGGTTATGCATTATGCATGCTTGAAAAATAAAATGGATAGGGAGGTGAGGAGAGGGGAGGATCGCTAACTGAAAACCGATTTCCAATGTCCTCGGACTCTACGTATGCTCCATCGTAGTTTTTTTTTGTGGTGAAGGGGAAGAAGGGAAAATATTTTACGTAGTCTGTTGCAAGACGATCAATTTGCTTGTGAGCTAACTCAAAGGGAATTTTTCGTTCTTCCTATGATATATTTATATAGGTTCTGTTATATATATAATATTATATTTTATAATATATAAATAAATATATAATAAAATAATGTAAGGGTGGGAGAAAGATGAAGAGTGTGAGTGTATGGTATGCGTGAAACAATTGATGAATGTTGAAAGATTTGTAATTATATGTAGCGATATGAGTATGAGTGTGAGTACATGTGGCGATATGAATACGAGTGTGTGTGGCAGGAAAGAAAAGCGAGCGTGCATAGCGATATCAGCTGATGTTATCGTTTTGTAAGCGCCCCGAAATCTCTCGAATATTCTCGAATCGGAAATCGGAAAGAAGTCCTTTGTTTAATCGGTTGGGAATAGTCTAGAGATTTCGAGAAAGATTGACGGAAGTGATTGGGACCATTGGTGAAGAAGGCAGTCTTCGCCTTCTTGATTCGGTGCGACTAGCTGTGAGTGATATGCGATTAGCTGCGAGTGTAATACGAGTGTAATTGCGGTTTCTAACTATTATTACTTACTTTTATTCTTTTTCTTTTCGATCTCTATATTAAACCTTAATATTTAAGTATTTGTTATATTATAATAAATACTTCTTCTATTTAAATTCAATAAATCTTACAATAATATATTAATTAATTAAATATATTATATATATATATATATATGTGGGGAGTGTTGAATATCAAAGAGTAAACACAGATAAGTAGGCAGGCAACGAAAGACTATCGAAATAAAGAAAGACGGTGTTGGACTGCTCTTTGTAAGTGAAGAAGTTGTGTGTGTAAGTCGGTGTGAGCTAGAAGGTTCTCGAGCGATATCAGTGATTTGTTTATTAGACCGAGCTGGACGTTGGGAAAATTCGAGAACGATTCGAAAATGTTTTGTCCCTCGGGGATGCAGGGTGGGGGAGAAACCTCATAAGGAGAGGACGGTCACGCGTGAGGCGCGGTTTTTCGGGAGGAGCGTAGAGAGAACCGAGCGACGATAGCAAGCGATTAGATACGAACGTGATTAGCGAGTGAATAGTGAAAGAATAGCGAGTGAGTGTGAGAAGTTGCGAAGCGTAATTATATTGTAACTGTAATAAACAATAACATGTGAAAATAAAGAATATCTTTTATATCTCAAGTAGTGTCGGCAACACGGGGAGATTAGATATTCTTAGCCGGATACAGAACGATTGATTTCCCTACATATATATATTACGGTGGGTCAAAAAAATGACTTATTTTTTTTTTTCAAGTGCCATGGAAAAATGGGTTACTAGACACCTTAAAACAATTCTCACCAAATATGAGCTCTTAATTTTAATAGGAAGATCCTCCGCATCGCAGTTTTTTAATTTTTTTTTCAGTCCAGTAGATTAAAATTCATACCTCATTATTTATTGATTGTACAGAAAAATGTTCTAGACGAATTTTGTAGGAAATTTAATGCTCTACAAAAAAGGTATCTTATATTTTTTCCGTAAACCTCACCATTTGAATGATATTGAAGATTTAAATTTGATGATTTTTAGACAAATTTCATTTTTGTTTATGAATTTTATAACTATATATATATTATAGTATAAAGTTATTATATACTATTTTATATCAGAATATGAAATATTTTCAAATTAATCTAATTGTAAAATTTTTATTAATAATTTTTTATAATATATTTCATTAAAAATATGACATTTCGATGAAACATTTCGTACAGGGATTTGCCAAAAAGACAGGGTGACATAAACAACCCTAAGGAAATTTGCAATTATGAATCAGGAGTAGAATTTACACGGTTGTGCTATCCTTTGGTAACTATAGTCAACCGCATGAATTTCTTCAATACCGTATGGCCCGTTTCTCTATTCCATGAAAATGCACGGGCCCAGACGCACACTTACACGCACGTCTTTAGAGTTTCTCATAGAATTCCAAGTCGAGAGGGTGTGTCACAGGAAAAGTTGAAGGAAGCACAGCTGACGACTATGCAAATGTAAAATTGTTCTCCCTACCTCCCACCCTTAAGTTCGATTCGTCGACGTTTCCTACGAATTAAGATCTAAAATTTATTTTTATTCCAGATCAAAATAATTTATAGTTTTTTAAACGAACGACATACAAATTAATAAAAATTCTTATATTTAATATATTATTATGTAAATATAATAGAATTATAATTTATCACTTGACAAGAATTAAAATTTAAAATATATTTTTATTTCTTATCAAAATAATTTATAATTTATATAACGAACGATATATTAATTAATAAAAATATATTATTAATTTATTATATTAATAATATATTAATATATTATTATATATTTATTATATATAGATATTATTCTATTTCTTTAATATTATTTAAATATAATAGCGTTATAATTTATCGTATAACAATTAGATGTTTCTATGCATAAAAGATTATTCATATAAGCTCAAAAAAGAAATTTTTTTTTCTTTTCTAAAGTAAAAAACTACTAGTAAGATCACTCGTCCGGACGAGCTGCTGCTGCTGCTGCTGCTGCTGCTACTGTACTCAGAACTTATTTCCATATGGGTTCGAACCATTTAGCACAAACATTTTTCCCATTGGTCTAAAAGCATTCTCCTACTCTACTTTCTCTCGATGACATCTAACTTACAATTTAAATAAAAGCAAACACACGTAGGGCACCCTCACAGAAGACTGTCGTCGTATGATGTTACTTCGTATGCTTTTTCAGTAGCCACTTTTAAATGCGCAAGTAAGAAAGAGAAAGTAAGAGGAAGTAAAGAGATGAACGAGAACTTTCAATAAGTCTCAAAGATAGAAGAGACGTCTCCGGCAGATTTTTGAGGGTGTGATGAATGCTCTTTAACCGTGGAACTAGACGGTTCACCCTCATTCACCCGGCCAATTCTTGATTCGATACTTTTGCATATAGAAAATAAAAAAAGAAAAGAATACAAAAAAGATAAAAGAACTTACATTCAACGAGAAATATTTTAAAAACAATTTGAAATATTAAAAAAAAAAAATATAAAATAAAATATATTAAATATAATATAAAATAAATAAAATATATAATAAAAATATATACTAAATATATATAAATGATAAAATATAAAATAAAAATAAAATAAAAAATTTACAGTTTTGTTTTAGATTAATTAATGTTGCATACAAAGATCATATTTCTAATAATTAATTTTTTTAATAATTTACCAATATTTCTTCATATCTTTTAGCTTTTAATTAACTTACACATTAACTCATATTTTTTATATTTTTTAATCTAATGTACTTTTAATAAATTTAACAATCGATTTATCTAAAATCATTGCGGCATACTATCGGCAGAATTGCGAACTCTGCGCTCGTAAAATTAATGAACCAGTGAGAGTTTCTCTGTCCCTCTTTTCTCATTCTCTCTTTCCAATAGCCCCCTTGCATTCTCTTCTCTTGACCGGACTACGAATCGGATTCCTCCTTTGTACATTCACTCTTCTGGCAACCCTGAGAGCTATTCGTGAACTTCTTTATACCAAGCAATCCGGAACTTGGGCGGATTAACGATAGATTGGCAGACACGTGCTTTGAAATCGATTGCTGAAATCATCAACGTGGATACATCCTAACCAATATCGATTAATCGATTGTGCTAGACGATCATAGGGAACCTGACAGAGAACTTAAACGTTGTAAAATACTTTTAGGATATCGTATTAAAATTAATCAAGTTTTAAAATAAACCCCAGTCATATTTTTAATCAATTAATTATTCACCAGCAAATAAAGGGAAACGCTGGCGGGATTTTGTTGTTGAAACAATGAACTTTCGAGTTTCTTATGCCGATTAATAATAATATAAATAATATTCTTTAACAATTTTTCATTATTCTTAGAAACCGTTGAAAAATCGACTTCTAGGGTCGATTCCAACAGTCTACTGTAACCCCTCGAGCTGACTTATTTTCCAGTACGACACAATCTGACAGGAAAAGAAAATGGAGACGGATGATTTCCTTTCTCTTGCGACCTAATACCTCGCGTGACATCGGAGCCTCGCTAAAACGATTTCAGCCGGTAAATGCACGGCGCTTACCGTGATTACGGTGCTTAACGCTCTCCTACGTGAGCTCAGCATGCGTGCCTACGTATACATGTATCTTTAAATGTGTTTGTACGCGTATTAGTGTAGAATATGTATATATATACATATATATCAACATATCCGCGGCTGCCACGTAGCTTCTGAGCATAATTTAAAGCGATACGTTGGGGTTCTGCTAACTTGCTTAGCGCAACCTCAAATAGAACCGTAGGTCGTGAAATTTCGTCTGGCGTTACGACCAGAACGAGACTGGGGTCTTCTCCTACACCAAACGATTCCTCTTTTCCCTCTGGGCTATATGGAAGGGCTCAGGTTTGAAGATCCTGTTAGTTGAAAGAATCCTTATTGAAGAAACATTGATCGATCTAGTGTTTTTTGTTTTCTTTCAATCCCATTGATGAAAGAATTTCAAATATTTACGAGTACTGCAACAAGCTTATGGTTTTAACCATTTTAACAAAATCTTTATCCCCATGTGTTGCTTTTATTCGATTAAAATGATACTCTATGGTATTCTTAGCTAAATCGTAGTCAACGCTTAGAAATGGTAGTTACGACATTCCACAGTAATCAGGAATACAGGATAGGGGTGGTTTGATACCAATGGATGTAATTGTGGTCGACGTACTTAACGACCGATTACACACCGATATAACGACCCATTAACGGAATTATGTGCGGTTTAATACATCAACTGTCTGCTTGCTGGTATTCCCATCTCTTGTCGCAGTTTAACGCACTTATGAAATATCTCTCGTTGAATAAGATAAACCTGTAGTTCGTTATGTCCCATCAAAACTAAAATTATAACTAACATGAGCGAATAATTTATCATTTGAACAACAACAACAAAAAATGAATATTTTACACAGATATATGCTAATAACAATAAACTAACTTCTCATCAGGAATCGTCTAGAAGTAATTTTCAACGTCGGAAGTAATTTTCCTCGACCAAAAAGCTAGGAGCTTGTAATTTCAAATATAGAGCGACACAACAATGAACCGATGACAACATGGTGGAGAGGATCCTCTCTTTGGCCTAGGAACAGCAGCAGCAGCAGTAGCAAGGTAGCTGCTAGTGCTCGAGGGCGCTTTGGGGCCTATAATCATGCGTCTTGATTAGTGCTGTGCGCTCAGTGATCACCCTTGGCCTCTAATGCTTCTCTTTGGTTCGCTCCGATCCTCTACGATTCCCCCTTCTCGTGCTTGTCTCACATCTTCTAACAGAGAACAAACTTACTAATATTCCTAACCTACCAGTTTGACTCGACTGTGCGAATCCCACCGCCATAAAACGGAAAATTTACGATCTTCTACGTGAATTCATTCATAGTTCTATTGTTTTTTTTTTGAAAAAGAAAAATATTTGACACGTGAAAACTAGTTAAGTAGTCGTTTAGTTTTTAAGTACTCGTATTATCTAAGGAATTCGAAATTTCTTCTTGGGTAATCGAGCGTGGCCACAAATAGTTGTAGTAGTTGGTGCAAAAGGAGTTTGGTGTAATACACAACGAAAGAGAAAGGGAAATAGAATGAGAGGGAGAGAGAAGGAGGAGGAAAGTCCTGGCAAAGCAGAAGATTAAGCAAATCGACGGTCGGTCGGCGTTTAAGGTCCTAGTCAATGGTGCGGAAGAGACGCGGAAGGAGTAAGGCCGAGTAAGCAGGTTATAGCAGTGGTCGAAGCCACACACAGCGCGGCACAGATGGATAGGTAAGATAGAAACTGGTTTGGGCGTACCAAACTGATACAATTAGATGTGATCTTAACGCCATAACTCAGGGCTAATCTCTGGGTCTGCCTTGGCTGGGGTAAATCTGGCCTTCCGGCCAAGGTGCGACTCACTTCATTATTCATCCCGTTCTGCTACCGAGCCGCGATTATCGTTTGCTATCCGTACCGGATGTACCTTACCGTCCGACCTATCGAACCAAACCGGTCTCGCCACCTTGTATTCGCGAATTGTTTGCCAATTCTATCGAAATTCGTACGAAAATTTACCACCAAGATTCAACTAAGTTTCAATTAAATATTATATAATTATTGATTAACAAAATTCATGGAATATATTTATTAATCTTTTCTAAATGTATTTTTTAACTTATTAGACGTAACATCAGTTTTTCAAATTACTACGTGACTCTTTTTTTTTTTCTTAATAAATCGTAAACTCCATCCGCTGTATAAAAGAGAAGATCATACTAAAGTCTCACCAATGGTTGGCCCTTTCCCCCTTGGTTTTCTCTTTTTCTGTTATTGACTTGAAGTTCGTTTATGTACTCGCAGTTTACGATGCCACTAAAGTCGCAGGAACGACACGGTTACCGACACCGGTCGGTTAAAAATAAAATGCTGCCCTTTTGCTACATCTCGTAGGAGCCCTACGTTTCTTCTCCCCCCTTTTCTTCAACTCGTGTCTCTTTTCTTTCTTTTCTTTTTTCTTTTTTACGCCTCCCCGTCAATCGAGCAAACGAGATTTTTTTTTAACTTTTGACCTCGTTAAAAGAATAGGACCCAACAGTCCTGTAACGATACTATATTCTTCGAGATGATTCTACCCTTCTTACGGTGTTCATTCCCTTCATTTTTATTATTTACGATGAAAATTGCTTACTACTTTATTACGTATAAGATTGCATCAACCGTGAAAACTAACCCTAACCTTCTTATCGACTAAAATTAATGTGACTCATACCTAGAAATAATTATAGAAATATTTTTCCGTGCGATATAACGTTATTCGAGTATCTAATAATAAAGATATTCGCGAACATAGCTAACTTAGCGAATCGTAGGAGAGATCAATTTGTCTTGATAACAAGTTACATGACTTGGAAATATAAAACGATCATTTCTGACCCATTTACCCAAATGTACAGAATGTCCTCATATGGAATCAAATATATTAAGCGGATACAATATAAAAAGGAAAAAGAAATTTCATAAAGATATAGAATATAACTAAGAAAGGAGGAAGGAAATACGAAGATAATCGTACACAAGGAAAGCTTCTAACATTTCCGTTCAACTTTCTATGCGGTTGCGTAAACTGTGCATAGGCGAGGAAACTAGGAACGATAACGATCGACCGCCCCCAATCGTTATTTGCATGCATGTAGAATATGATAGAAGTGTTACACACATATACAAGAACTAACACACAAATCTACCTTTTCGTACAAGAAACCTGTCGTGTACGGATTTAAGTAAAACTATACTTGGTCATCACCTTCGAACGTTTAGCAAAGGGTCTTGGTAAGGTAAACGGAATATATACATGTAAGTGTATACAACGGTATATTTGCTGAGGTAAACGAGCGCAAAGTTTCTCCCTTTACCTTTAGGCTTACTTTTAATTCCATTAAGTGACATCTTCTCATTCCTAAAGGCCATTTCTCTGACCTTCTATATCGTACCTCTTTTTCTTACCAATGAAACACGGTAAGGATCTACAACTCTTCAACCAAAATGATGAACAAAGATAGAGAAAAAGTGTGAGAGAGATAGAGAGAGAGAGAGATTCGCTTAAACCTGGCAAGTAGTCCGCCGCAGGCTGCAGCCCAATGACTAACCCTTTGAGAACGCAGTTATCCGTAGAAGAGATCTTTCTCTCAGGATCCGTCCTCCTGGCAAACAACCAAAAACTTAATGAGCGTTGAGAGTCGACCTAAACCTCGGTATGGTGAACGCGGGAAACGCGATTAACAAGAATAGCCACGATAACCGATTCAGTTCCTTATCTTTGTATCAGAACGTTTCAAGTGTTTCATGGTATTCTCGATACTAGTAACTTTAAGAAGAAGATACTAAGTAATTAATGAATTAATTGATATCTACGAATTATTATTAAAAATGGTTTCTTGATTTCTTCATTTGTCATCATGTATGAAATGGTAAAAATCAAATTTTGAATTTAAATTACATACGTGTCTGTTTCAGGAGACAATGCTAGGAGAGATTGTTTCTTAGATGATAACAAACAACTGTTTCCAAGAAGGGAAATTCGAGTACTCGTCGCTACCTGTGGCTTCACTCATTTTCAACGACAAACAGGACACAATGGTGCGAATTAGCGTCGTCGTAGCATACATATACGTCATATCGTTTGTATCATCAGTATATTTGATGGCGCGTAAGGTACAGCCAGCAGCAGCAAGGCAGTCATACGTATCCAATACGGTTGTCTTCGTACGGAAACGGGGTAGCCGCGCTTTGTGCCATCAGAGTGATTATATTGCCGTAGTAACGTAGAGTCGTATGCGTATGAGAGGGTGGGAAGGTAAGGGATGGGAAAGAGAGATCAACAGCCGTTTCACGTATCTCACTGATATATAGAACATATTCTCTTGATTGTCGAGTAACGTTTGCAAATCATAGACTTAAGTTAGTATATAAAGCTTGTTTTAACTAAACTAATTCTCACAGATCTAACTCGTGTTTATTTTATTTTTTTCAAAATTTGTTTTCTAAATTGAAAAGAGAAATTTTCTTCAACACTAAGAGAGAGTATTTTCCCCTTAATCCAAGATCTCTTATAGATCTCTTATCTCATCCCTATAGTCCTTTTCAAAAGTGCGACCAAGTGCTGGGGGTACCAGAATCCCACCCCTTCTTCTTTTATCCTCATCCCTTTTCTTTCTCTCCACTGAAACTCCCTTTTCTCTTACTACTCCACTTTCCTGTTTCTCTTCCTCCTACGAGTTCTTTATCAAGTCGCGAGAGAAACGTTTCGCGGTTAACGCCAACGTCGTCTTACTACTCCAGCGGTCTGCTGGCTGGCTGGCTGGTTTGCTGGCACTGAGTTGTATTTTTTTTTCTTTCTTTTCTTTTTTTTTACGATATTATTTATGATATTAATTTCGCCCCGGTAACGCCGACGGGGGCCCCAACGGGAGTTGTAAAGCGGACCGAGGTGGTGCCGTGCTTCTTCCCTCTTTCCTGCGATATCATTGTCTCGAACAGCGACGGCATATCCCAGACGTACGGAAAGGGAAAGAAAAGGGTTCTCCCACCAGTACTATGCTGTGCTTTGCTGTGCTTGTGAATAGTGGCCCTCTCTTCTGCAGGAGCCACGTTCTCTAAGAGGAAGAGTCGTTGCCGGTGTTTTCGGATGAAAAGGAGGAAGTCTTTCTCTTTCTCTCTCCCTTTTCACTCTTTCTTACTTACTCTTACTCTGAACTACTACTACTACTACTACTACTACTACTACTACGCAACGAGAAGAGAGGATTTCCTCGTCGTTCTCAACTGGCACTAGGAGAGTACTCTCCTTTTTCAAGAAAGGATCTCACGACGAACCGTGAAAATTCCATGAGGGTCGAGTGACATTCCTTTGAGTGTTTGGTAGAAATCTTTCTCGCTAGTTCTCGTTTAAGATATTAAAGCAGGTAGTTTAGTAAGTTACTCTCTCATACGAGTAATAATCGTGATATCCAATATATCCTTATATTTATTTAAAAATAAAAATAAAATTAAAAAAGAAGGAAGGTTAATTTTTCTTGTTTTAGTTTAGTGAGTTATACCACGTTACTTTCAAGTACGAGTCGTAATTGTTATATCCAATATATCGATATATTTATATAATAAGTTTCTAATTGGTTTTTGGATCTTTGATATATTGGCTTTAGAAATAGAAATCAAATTGCGGTTCTCTATAATAAATTTTTTATTTACAATATTTAACAAAATTTGACGTATTAACAAAAGATTTATTCACCGATAACAAAATAAGAAGCATTTAAAGTTTTTAACTTAGAATTAGAATTCATTACTTTCCTTAAAATAAATATAATAATTATATATAATAAATAAACATGTTAAACCTAATTACATATTAAATAATAAAAACGAATATATACAAAATAATTAAACCTAAATTAAATATATTGAAGAATAGCACTCTAAAACCAACATGGTTTTTTTTTATATTTATTTAAAAATAAAAACAAAATATATATATAAAATAAGATTAATTTTGTCTATACAAGAAAAAATAAAAAAATACAAATTGGATCTCGTTTTACAATTGAAGCAAAAAAAAGGATTGAAGATTTAGAGTAGGGGGATAGGTAGAAGAAGGAGAAAGTAAATACAAAGGAACTTGCTTGTAGGATAAGAAAAATTTCTCAAACGGTTCCTTCTCTCGTCTTCCAAATTACTTTCTTAAGGTAAAAAAAAAAAGGAGAAAAAAAGGAGAAAAAAAGGAGCGCGAAGCCGAAATGATAGGCGGCCCGCGAGATAAAAGGCAAGCGAGATTTGCGCTTCGATTGTCGCTAAAAGCTCAAAGCCACATTAATCTCTCGGTAATTACGTCACCTCTGGTTATACCCTAAGGAAGTCTCTCTACCACCACCACCACCATCATCACCTAACGGTCGAAGATACTGTTTCCGGAAATTTTCATCATGTTCGTGGACAAAGCAAATACGATTCGTAGCAGAACAAAGTCTTTTTTATTGTCATCAACCTCGATTACTCATTTTTTTTTATTATTACTTGTTTCCTTTTTTTAATTATTTTTCCATTTTTTCGATTGAATTATTCTTATGCAATCAAATTCACGCAAAATACAATTTACATTTTATTTCGCGAAATAGAAAGAGATTCAACGGGTAAAATCGTCTTCATTCGTAGGATGTTCTCTCTCAAGCCCTGCTTTTCCCTACGGAAAGGGAAAGAGGTTTGCACGAGGAAGGCAGCAACGTTATGGTAGACCGCAAAACCAACAAACGATATGCGTTAGGAGACTATGGTCGAACGTATCGCGTAGGTATTCAACTGCAAAACCAGCTTTCTACAATTTACTATCAAACCCCAAAATATCGCTTTCCTCACCCCCTCCAATTTACAAATAAATATCGTACTATTTTCATTAATTCTCGAAAGACAGACGAATCAGAAATTGCAGATGTTTAATATTGATATACGTATAGAAATGTAGATATATATGTATGCATATATGAGATGCATGTATGTATGTATGTATATACGAAAGAGAGAACTTTGGAACGGATACGTTTCGAAAGGGAATCATCTCTGAAGCAACGATAGCATAGCCTAATCACAGAGTCAGCTAATATAATGACTAGGTGGTGCGCGCAAGAGCAAACGAAGGCGATGGCCTGGAGCTATTCCTCCATCGGTGTGAGAAATCGGTTCAGGTATCGTTTACCACATCGAACGTCGCTCGGTTTCACACTAATTCGACTTACTATTAAATAATTTAGATTCATTTTTTTCTTATATATTATTTGAACCCCCCAAAAAAAAACAAAAAAGATATGTTTATCATTAAAAAATTGTTAAAACTTTGTATAAGATTTTTCTAACAATATCAAATATCAAAGTAATTATTATTTCTAATTTGTCAAAGGTGCAAAAAAAAAAAGAAAGAAAAGATTTCTCTATCTCTCTAGTAAATTGCGTCCTCTCGTAAACTTCAAGGCGTACAGTCAATTTTGAAGCCATCTGGTCTTGGTATTTCGTATCTCGGTTCCCTTAAGGGCCTGTCCTCGGGGCAACGGTCAGCCGTTGCGGTCAACTACACAGCTTGTCTGACTCGCCTTCGTGCTTCGGGTCCTTTGGTGATTAACGAGAGGTCAAACCTACCGCCACCCGAAGCGCGAGCAAATACTCTCTCTCGTGAAATTGAGTTCCAAAGCGAGTCCTGATTGAGGTACCCGCCATTGCGGCCATGACGAGACTGACTTCACCTAGTATACAAGGGATAACTACTACTTTTAAATGATTCGACAAGAAAATCTAGAAATTCGAAAAGTGTTATATTAAAGTAAATTACTCAACTAGGAATAATGATTTTTACCAATTACCAAAAATTCAAATGAATAAAATAAAACATAAGCAACGTATTCCTTGATAAAGAACAATCTAATACCTAACCTAAGATTCAGAAAGATGAGAGACAATATCGAAAGGAAGAGAACTTATATTATTCGTTAGTTGGTAGTTCGAATAGACGAGAGTTTATTAGTCAATACAGAATACTTACTGCCACATCCTATCGGAATAAGTGTCCACCGAAAGAAAGAGGTTCGTGCTAGCTTGGCACTTTATCGGATTAGTCAGTCGCGGTAAAAGCGTTCTGGAATAAGCGCCCCAAACAATCCGTTAATTTCTTCGGACTTGTTTCTTCTTCTTTTTCCTTTCCGCGTTGATATTAATCGGTCCTAGCATCCACAACTACATCTTCCAGTTTCACGAAAATATCATCTTTCTTGTCGCGAGCTTCGAATATTACTGTCCGAACACTTCGTCTAGTTTCCGAATTATTATTATTATTATACACTTTGATTCTCTTCTCTCTATTTAATTTAGTTCTATTTTATTCCTTTTTTTTTTACGATGATAAAGAAAAAGGTATACATGCTTGAACTATAGTCCAAACCAAAAAAACCTAAACGAGATGTTTGTTTCTGCTTTTTATTCCTAAAAAAGCTAGCTCTATGGTGCTAACATTTTTTGTATTTTTTTTTGTCAAACGTACAGGAATTGTTTATTCAGAAACATATCAGTTGCGTGTGTTGATCGTAAGTAAGAGAAGGACGAAATAGGCGGGATGTAGAAGTAAAATGAGGGCGAGGAGGAGATAGAGGGTGGGTGGGGGTTTGGTAGGACGACGGGAAGGTGCAGGAAAGCGAGAGAGCCGCGTGAATGGCGCTTCCGGTGGGACGGCGAGCGAGGTCCGCAGGGTTTCGCAGACTCCTGCATCCGGTCCAGCATCCGGCGTTGCTACCCTATCGAAAACCGGCCCCGGATCTCGCAGTGTTCGTCGTCCACCCTTCACGACGACGACTACGACGACGACTACGACGAATATCTCTTTCTCTCTCTTTCCTCTCCTCTGTCCAACCAGTCCAGAGTTTGAGTCTCGCGTACGGCATACCCACTGGCGTTCGTTAATTAAGATATCGATTCTTATTGTCCGCACTGGTGCCGAGTCGAGCGGACGTCCTGGCCGGCGCCCGATTTCACGCCCACGATCCACCACATTACTTCTTCGGTGAAAACCGATCCACCATGTTAACGGGTCCTCTCTTTCCTCGCATCCAAGTCTTTTCCTAGTGTCTCGTTGACTACGCTTGACTATTACTTCTAAACTATATTACAATTTTATTGATTTTCTTATTCCATTGGCAAAATCATCATCGATATTCGTCAGCACTTAGCCGACTGATCGAGTAGATCTCCCACGTTGACATTAGCAACATGTTTCCTTTATAAGTTGTTCACTACTGACGAACTGTTTCTATAATAAAATCCATCAATTTAATTTGACTTGCTGGAGCGTAATGGAAATCGTACAGTTCGCTGCTTGTAATTGGTTAAATGTTAAACAACCTTCTTAAAACATTTAGGGAAACAAAGCATAAAATATATATCACTATCAAAATCAAAATATTTAAACAAAAGAAAAATGTATTTGACGACAAGTTGGCACGCGACCACTACAGCTTGAATCTTGGATTTTCTCAAAACCATCTGTGGAAAACCTCGAGAAGGGAAGGATCGTAAAGGATGACCAGGGTTGTCACCTGATATATATCTTTATGGTCGCTCGAGCGAGCCCTCTTTAACCTCCCTCCCCCCAAACTCTTCTCTCTCTCTTTCTCTCGCTTACTACCACCCTAAAGGATCGTTTCCACTATCCAAAACGGACCTTTCTTGGGTTTTCCTCACTGAGGTGTTACTACCTAACACCACCACCGTGTTGGTTTGCTATGAGCGAGCGTGTAAAAAGCGTTGTGGAAGAGGGAGGATCGCGTAATTATGAGGATTAATCTTAAGTCCCGTAAAGTCCACCACTTGTGGAGCTTGTTCCCTTTTCTCTGTCGCGAGATATCTCTCGTTCTTCTCTCTCATCTCTCGAGTCTTTTTTCGGTAGACTGATAGCATGAAAATTTTATCAAATAACTCAACAAATCATCAGTAATATAAGCAATAAGTAAGAAAGCGTTAATCTGACATGAGTCTGTTTTGAATCTCAGTTATAATCCTTCTGTACTCTGTACTCAATACCCATGTCATTTTTGTAAATACCACTCGACATATTAATTAACATATTAAAAAAATTATTATTATATTATCATTATATATATATATATATATATATATTTGCATCTATCTGTATCCGTCCGATTCGAGATTTTTTTATTTCCCTCTTTGCAACCCCACAATAATCATAAAACTAATTTCAAAATTAAATTTTAACGAATTTGAAAATATCTTTATATGATAATTTAGTAAAAAAAATAGTAGATTACGTTAAATCTTTTAATATGTTTTTTTTTTGGTTTTACTATTCCCATGATGATTCTTTTACCCAATGAATTGAAAAATATCTTTATGATAATCTGATAAAAAATAGTAGATTACGTTAAATCAACAAAATTTTCGAAACTCTTACTTAAAACGTATAATTCTTTTAATATATTTTTTTTTGTTTTTACCATTCCCATGATGATTCTTTTACCCTTCGTCTCTTTTACATTTCGAGCACATAGGTATCATGGAGTAGGTAGTACGTACTCGTATGTAGAATGTCGAAGCTACAGGTGTCAGCGAGAGCAGTATTTTTCAGTGAGCTCGGCTTGGCTCAGGGTATGGGCGATAGAGAAAGAGGAGAGAGCGTAGGGTAAAGAGCAGACAGAAATGGGATGAGGAGGAACTGGAAGAGGGAGCTAGGGAGAGAAAAAGAGAGAAAGAGAAAAAGACGTTTCTCCGCGGTAGGGTAGCCAGAGTGCCGGCACGCACGTTGAATCTGCTAAACGTTCTCGCTCGTGCGTGAAATGCCTCGATATCACTGTTTTATTTCGACTCGTTCTCGTTCATCGTTGCTCTTTCGCTCCCATGCAATTCCGTCCTTTTTACCCTCGTCCCGTTTGCTACTACCGTTCACTCACGCAACCCTTTCTTTCTCTCTCTTTCTCTCTGTCACTTGTTCTCTTTTCGTCCTTGTGCCGCTTGTGCTCGCTCGCACAGATTTGATGACCCTTCGACGCGATTTTGCTTGATCATTGAAATCGCTTACCAATGAATTATATTACTCTTCCTCTCTAAGTTTTTTTTATGGTTAACTCAATGAGCATTCGAATTAAAAATAACCACGAAATGTTCTCGAAATCAAACGAAGCCTTTAAAAAAAAATATACTTATTTATATACGTTTGAAACGTATTACTTTTCCCAAGTGGGCACTTGCCTGCTTGCTTTTACTCTTTCAACGAATATAATAATCCAAAGAATTCAATGAGTCTGACCCCGCGTACAATTTTTAAAAGAGAGAAACCAGAGTTAAATTTGTCGAGAGTATCCTCTTCCTTTTTTCTTCTTTTTTTTTTTATAATAAAACGATATTTTTGCGTTTGACAGGGAGCACGAATGGGGATAATGAAACGTCGATGAAAAAGAAAAAAGTCGACGAGTCGATAAATCGCAGAATGGCTCCTCCGGGCGATTTAATTAATAATTATCGGTTCGAAAACGAACGCCAAGGCACAATGGCGATACTTCCTCCTTGGGTAATCCTCGGAAGATTAACGAGCCTGCACCGACAGAGCATCCTCCTTCCCTCTTTCTCTTTCATTCTCCTTCTCTCTCTGTAATTCTCTCTCTCTCTCTCTCTCTCTCTCTCTTGTAGCCACAAGACGCCAGGGCGCGCCTTGCGGTGGTTGCGGCAAGAACCCCTCGCCGTACCGCATTAACGCAATTATGAATTTGTCGCGTTGGGATCTGACAATACAAGATGTTGCTACCATTCCCCTGCCACGATGTACCTCACTCTCTCTTTCTCTTTCTCTCTGTCTTCTACCTCTTGTCGTTACATGGTCCCTCGCCTATATCTTCCATGTCCTACACTAAAACCAACG
This sequence comes from Polistes dominula, assembly GCF_001465965.1. Next base: position 1,225,074 of record NW_015148993.1, on the reverse strand, counting down.
TTAAGTCCTATAAATATAACCTGCTGAACGAGCGTAATGCTTAAACACTGTTAACCGACGAAAGACAAAACTCACTTCGATGACACTTTATATTTCGAGTCTAAGAACAAAAGTTTTGTATTTCTTAAATAATATTGTAAAACTCTTGGATTATATTCTAAAGGTTTTTGTAGATTTTTTTGGGTGACTAAATGAGTCTGACTTTCTTGTGTACTCGTTAAACATTCTGACCGGAAGACGAAAGAGCAAGTATAGTTTTGAGTAACCCTAACTTAGTTTCGAAAGGGTGTCTTGGCGATAGGTACCCAGAACTAGTAGCAACGGGTAGCACCAGCACCAGCAGCAACTAACGGCAGCAAAAGTGGTTACGACGAAGATGGTGGTGGTGTGCAGGATAAGAGCTATGAGAGAGAGTGAGAAGGAAACGAAAAGAGCTTTCTGATAGCGGTAGAGGTACCATGCGGTAGCATAGAACGGATGGAACGAGAGGATCGTTGCGGCTGGCCACAGGCAACTGCTGCGACCTGTTCCTCTCGCGACAAATTCCTCCGACCGTGGTCTCTCGTCCGCTCTCTTCGTCTACTTTCCATTCTCTTAGCCACATCGAGCCGAACTACCTTCACCACACTTACCATCCACCATCCGCCCAACCTCCTCTACCTTTATACCATCAACCATCTTCGCACACTTTGACTATCCACCAGGAATTTACAATGCGCGAGAAAATCAATCGACCTAACGACCGACAGAACAGCCGAGCCATGCAAGAAACCAAGGCTACCTTTCTCTTTCCCTTTCCATCCTACTACTCCTTCAACGGACCTGAGTCTGCCACATTATAGGGAAATGGGTTGGCTGGTTGGTCTAAGCACGATGAGCTGTAGGAGAGTACCTAGGTCGACCCTTAATATCGTAAGAGCTGAATCCACGCAAACAACCCGGTACGGTCCTAACGTAACCTTCGGTTAAGCACTGGAAAGCCCCCGGTGTGTTGCCGCTTCGACCGCCGCTGGCCCTATTATCGCTGCTAACTAATAAGGGACCTAATTGAAACGTCGGCCTTTTGTTTTCGATACTCGACCATGGGGCTCTCTCTCTTCCAAAAGGTTATACGATCTCGAGACCGTCTGAAACCATCCAGCAGGGCAATGGTCATCGAAAATCCTTCTTCGAGTACTACCAATCGTTTGTTTCAATATGTCCAGATAATTATTTAAATTCATCAAATGATTAATTATAATATTTGTGTTAAACTTTAGGAATAATTGTTTCGTATTATACAAAAATTGCACAGGGGTGTATATACGAGATTCTCCCCGTAATATCCATGACTATTTTCTTTTGAAAGCTGGGTAATAGCTTGAAAGAAAAAAGTTTGATCAAAATAACGACCAGAAGTAGATCATTTTCATTAGGTTTCATGTACTTCATCGTCGTCGTCGTCGTCGTCGTCAATGTTGTCGCCAGCGTGTTCGTCTACGTTCACGTTTACTACGCAACACGAAAGATTACTTATGTATTTTGTATTCTACGTGCACCAATGTACCATACGTGTACGTATAACTCGAAGCTTACTCGATGCATGCCCACTCGATGTAGTAGAATATTATTCCTGGTGGACGCAATCATATTAGTTTCCAAAGTTATTAGAATATTTATGCGAACCCGTCGCGAGGTTATGCATGATAGCAGGGCCTTGCCCTCTCTTCTGTCTCGCGGTATCGAATCACCCACCACCACTACTACCATACTACTAGCAACCCCTACTACTACCAACCCTCAACAGGAGAGTTTTACTAGGATCAATCCTCGACGATTGTCATTTTTCTCATGTAATTTTTTTTCTTCATGATATTTTCTTCTATTGTGGGATTTTTTATAGTTTAAGCGAGTAATATTCCGACAAATTTCACGAATCGACGTTTGACACTATCTTGCCGTAGAAAGAACTGAGAAAAAGAAAGAATAAAAGAATGAGAGAGAGAGAGAGAGAGAGAGAGAGAGAGAAAGAGAGAAAGTAAGCGGTTTTTTCGTAGAAAACTTTTGCTATTCTCCAATGTTCCTTTACGTAACTTCGAAGCACCGATGCACGAGACGGGATATCCCAGCGTTACGATATTAAAAGCTAGAAGAGTAGTTTTTCCACGGACGCAGAAAACTTTTCGTTCGCATGAGAGAGAAACGAGAAGAAAAAGACGAGGGTGTATGTGTGTATGTGTGTAAGTTGCTCAGAAAGCGAGACGAAAGTGTCGAGTCGTCTGTGGAAGCCAATGGAAGCAACGGCGAATAATATTCTTAAAATTCTTATAGACATTGTTGAAAAAAAATATGTTGCCTTCTAAAGCTTTTTTTAAAAAAGATATAAAGATAAAAAGAAATTTGTTATGATAAAAATTCTTACCTTGCTGGCGTGGATTGAGACTGGCTATTTGCGAGACTGCCGATTGCTGTTGTTGTGGATCGTCCAATAGTCCGCTTTGACGTGATTTGCTCAAATACAACTGAAATAAAAGAAAAAACAAAGACATCATATAATAATATTACAACGATTTAATTATAATTATATTCAAACGTAATAATATCTTAAAATCAGTTGAAATCTAGCACCCAAGTCATATCTCCTTTAACCCTTAGAGTGCTATGGACGTATACATGCGTTTGGTAAAAATTACCAAAGAGGTCTATCGACGTATATACGTGTTTGGTAATATTAATGTAAAATAATGTAATGTTTACATTAATTAATTAAATTATATTCACAGAAAGAAGAACTTTAATTATTAAATATAATTTATTATTAGATTATAGTTAACTTTATAACCAATCTAGTTATTAACTAAAATAGTTAATAAAGTAACTAATCTATTAAATAAATAATAAATTATTTTGTTCTTACAAAACATTTTAGTTAAAAGTATTCAGCATTCAAAGGGTTAAGATATAAATATCTTTCAAATTCGATAATCCAACTCCCTTTATATTAATAAATAAAATAAAATCTAAAAATAAACGTCTCTTTCTTTACTGTCATCGTCAAGGTTTTTCTTTTTTTGGTTCTTTTTTCTTTTTCACGATTTTGCCCTAACGTTTTGCCTCGATCTTAGCCTCTTTCAGCAATATAAGGAAGTCCCTAACCGTCCGATCATAGGATTTGGGTAACCCGATCACGTACTAAGGGTGAACCATCTCCTTTAATATCAGAAACGATTCGGACCGAGTTGCCTCCGTATAAAATAAAGGGCTGACATGAGAGTAGCATGGTGTGCTATAGAAAACGAGGAAAGGAAGAGCAAGTGCTATAGGGATGCTAGGCAGACATCACAAGCAAAGTGAACGAATACGTACGAATACGTACGAATACGAACGAACGAACGAGAGATGAGGACCGTCGAGTGGAAGAGTGTAGTTTCAACACTGCGGTGAGGGATGACTGAGCGAGTCGGTTAAACGCGCGTCTTCTTTCATAAATTTCGAAAGGGGGCTTTAGGATAAAGCTTTAGAATACATCGGTCGATCCGTTATCCAGTCTGACGTAGGAAGATAGCGTTAAACGAAACCTTCTATGAATAGTTTCTTCTTCATCGAAATGGCTCTTTTATTATTGAACTTATCTCCTTTTCTTTTTTTTTCCTATAATTATATGACAAAATTGATAAAATTTTTTTTTGTGTACTTTTCAAATTTCAATATTTTTCTTAAAAGGAATTAGTATTTGACGCAAAATTCTTTCTGCATAAAATAGCTTCAATAGGTTTTTTAAATAAATAAGTATTCAATAATATTTATTTTAAATTTTTATAATATAAATATTTTATTTTATTTTTTATATAAATTTTTTTTATATAAAATTTATATAAATTTTTTTTATATAAAATTTATATAAATTTTTTATATAAATTTATATAAAATAAATATTTTAATATAAATATAAAAATAAAATTTAATAATATAATATTAAATTTTTATAATATAAATAATTTATATTATTTTTTACATAAAATTTAAAATATTTGTTATTTATATATTATAAATATATATAAATATAATTTTAAAAATATTTAATATTTTATTACAAGATAAAAATATAAATTTATATATATAAATTTATATAAAATAAAAATTAGATTAATTTTAAATTAAATTGAAGATTAAATAAATAATTATTGTATATGTGGAGAAGGAAAAAGAAAGAAAGCTGATAAAATAAAGATGTACGATATATTTTTATCGTTGTTAGGGTATCGTGAAAAAGATACTTGATAGGAAGGAAGGAAGGAAGGAAGGCTGTTGCTGTTGCCTTCCGTCATACATTTGCACGTTATAAGAAAAGACACGCAGCAAAGTTACTGCGTCGAAGACCGGAGGATGCAATATGAAAGTAGAAGAGCGTAAAGAAAAAAAAAGAAAAAAGAGTGTTAGGAATGGTCATAAATACGTCTAGAAGATCGCACAAATCGCTCGTTCGAGGCCAATCTCTTTCGATGTTTTCCAACGAAAGATACGAGAGGGAACCCTTCTTCGTCTCTTCGAAGAGATACGCGCCAAGACATTTCCTTACCCTCATGTACACAACACATAGACGACCCCATGTGTAAGCATATAACGTCCAGTAATATAACACTTGCGATATGGAAAGGAAAAGAGAGGTGGTTTTCGAGAAGCAAGATTGCTAAAGGAAGGAAAAATCAAACCAGTCAGAAAGCCAGTCCAATTTCTCAAACTTGTCCAATCCGCGTCGTATGCAAAATCAATCACTCGCTACCCTTACCGTATTTCCCCTTGTTGGCCATCGTAGTCGTTTGCCACACCGTAGAGTGGTTTTGTGATTTTAGAAATTTAAAAAATACCCCATCCGACTATTTGACTTTTTGAAAATAAGCAAATGTTAGATAAAAAGAAAGAGGGTTTAGGTATCATTTTCTCGTCGTCTCTTTGAACATTTCGAATTTCCATAGGTCGATCGAATCCATCCACGTTAATTGTCACTCCGATGAGTTTCCAATCCGTAATAGTGATTTTCAAGGCCGACCATGTTGGGTACGGCTCGAAAAAAGTAATTTGTCCTTTGGGACGCGAACTTCAAAGTATTCACGGTACATTTGTTCCACGAGCGGGTGGTTTACTGGTAACACTCTCTCCGTACTTGTCTCCTATCCTTTTCTACTTTACGTGCTCGTCGCTTATCAGACTTGCTGATTTTTTTCCCGTCGGAAAAACGTCAGACGTAACGTTGTCCACCGTTAGCTTCGTCTGTCCACGTTTCTCGTTTGTCACGATGCCCAAAGTAGAAAAGCCGAAAGGAGGGCTTTTTTTACCCAGAAGGGGTGCGAAAAGTTTAGCATACGCATTTTGTACATTGAAATCTCGACACGCTCGTCCAACTTTAAATTGAAACCCGTCCACCATCCACCGTCGCCGTCTCCGCTGTCCTCATCGTAGTCATCGTAGATAGTTCGATGTTCTTACTGTTGTTGTTTGTTGTTGTCTTATCATCTTTAATAACTAAACTGAGATATTCATTTTTAATCCAATCAAAAATTAAATTCATCTCGCGAAAAGCAGAAAAAACCCTAAAAACTGAGCTCTTCATTTCGACACTCATTTTCACACAACAAAAAGAAAATAAATTCGATCCCACTAATAAGATACTAATTACTATACTTTTCTTTGATATATAAGATATTCTTCTTAAACATTTTTTCTCCCCGACATTTTGTTTTCTCACAGATATCAATCTATCTCTCTCAATCTTTCGTACCTTCCTTCCTTCCTTTCCATCTAGCGCGAATCACTTCTTCTCTTTTAGACTTCGAATTGTAATTAACATTTGGTTCTCCCATTAGTGTAATTAAAGTGCCATTCCATAATCTAGGAGGTAGGCGAAAGAGAAGAGGGGCACCTTATCTTTCAGACTTCAGCCTTGGCTTGCGGGGGTTGTTTCAAACCCCGCCGGGCGTCTCCCAGCCCCTTTTTCGGGTAGAACGACCGGTTGGTGGGTGCTTGTAGTTCCTTCCTTCGGCGATAACTCCTTTCTGGAAAAGGACTTACCGAGCTATGAAAGAGGAAATAAGAGAAAGAACGAGATAGATAATGATAGAACGAGGAAGAAATAAGAGATGGGGTGGAAAAAAATAAAGAAGGAAAAAAGAAAAAAGAACGAGCGGACGATTAAAACGTTTAGAAATCCGATATCGAGTATTTTTTTACTTCGAATAAGTTTGTCTTCTGTTAACCTCCTCCCCCCACCTTCTACTATATTTTCTTATCCTAGAAGAAAACAAAGAAATGCATGCCTTTATTCAAAATCAGGATATACAGGACAATTATCCTATCTACGAAGACCACGAATGGACGGGGTCAAGCTCAGGGACGGGAACACTGGTGGGATTTTGTATTTGCTGCAATGAACTTTCGAGTTCCTAATGCCAATTAATAATAATAAAAACAAAGTTGACTTTTTAGTAATAGGAACAGGATATGTATTATTACTATATAATAAAAAAAAAATGAAAACGATAAAGATTAAGGTTGTAAGGAGGCTTTGAGAATAGGAAAAAGGAAAAAAATGACACAACGAGCTGTTCAGGGGGTGCTAAAATAAAGAAAAGCAAAGAGTAAGAGAAAAAAAGGGAGAAAAAAAGGATAGATATTGTAGAAAGAAGAGAGTGAGCCCGTGTCGGTTGACATTTTCCGGTGGTTAAGTTAATAATGCGCACGGTACACAGAGCAGCAGAAAGAGCAAGGATGAGGAGTAGAAGAGAGCGTCAACGAGGGTGAATCGGCAAAGTGCCATCATAAAGAGGCGCGGATGTGTTTATTCGGGAATTTGCCTTTTCTCTTCTTCTTCTTCTTTCCTCTTTTACTTCTACGCCTTGAAGCTACTAGGAAGGGTGTAGTAGTAGTGGTAGTAGTACGAGATATTATCTTATTTTCAAGGACGATCTCGTTTCTCTCTCGCAACCCGATTTATATCCTTTCGTTCAATGGTGGTGGTGATGGTGGTGCTTTGAGGAACGACGGGAAAAAGTGAAAGGGAAAAGATCAGAGGAGAGAAAAAAAAAGAAGAGAAAAAAAGGGGTGGGAAAGATTGGAAAGAAGTTACACAGATAATAGAGAGGGTTCTCTGCTTCCGTGCAGTATCACCGAGCAATTATTTTTCCTTACAGTTTCGTGAAAGAGTTTTTTAAGATCGTTCACTATTATTATTTGGTCAGTGGACCAAAGGAAGAATATACGAAAAAGCTAAGATGAGAGAAAGGGAAGCTTGGGAAGAGATGAGGAAAGAAGGATTAGCCTCGTCAAGTGGGTGAGTCCGTGACAAAGACGTTAAAGTGGTTTAAGGGGGATGAGAGAGATATATCGTCCGAAATCTGGGGTGAAACACTCACGTTTTCAGTCTCGCGTTGTTCTCTGTCATGACTGCGACACTAATGGCATTTTTATTATTTCTCTCTGGAGTCTGGTAGAAAGAGAGAGAGAGAAGTAATGGCCCGTCTCTATGGTCCATTGGACATGTGACAGGATCGACAGCTTCTCACCTTTACTTCTCGTTCGTGTGGTTCCAAGTCGTTTGCTTTATCCGTACAAAGATTCTCAACGAAACGCAATGGAGAATAAAATAAGATCCAATGTCAGGGGAAAATAAAATGTCAAATCTGATTGAAAATTACGTTGATGATTTTTCACCGAAATATTGATAAAATCTTTTACAGGTATAACTCAATAAAGATTAAAATAAATTGAAAGTATTGAAAATAGGTAAAGATAGTTTGTAAATTGTCGCATTAATAAATAAAGATTTGGGAGGTGAATTAACGATAAAAGTCGAGCTTTTAGAAAGATTCGTAAAATGTTGTAAGCACCCTGGCGTAAAGGTAACAAATCATGAGTAGTAGGAGAGGTACGACGTAGCCGGTACGGTTATCCCACACCTCGTGCGTTCCTATGAAGCCCGTTGGGCTCCGTTAGGTTTTGATGAATGAGCCTCGCATAAAGCTGAAGTATGGTAAAAGCTGCCGACGTTGCCACCGTTGCCGCGACCACCACCGTAATATTCTATCCTGGGTGCTTTTAGAAACGCTAATGACTAATGGCACCCACTAAAGAAGCACCAACCTTCGATGGATGTTGCTCCGCGATTCATGGATTAGCAGAGTTTCGCGTGATTCGAGTTTAAGTAGTTGGATTAATATTTAGGATTTCTCATTGGTTAGTTTTCATAATTTTACCCATCGTAGAATTTTTTAGAACACACATATTCACGTATACATATGTATTTTTCTTTTCTTTGAATAAACTTAGTGACATTGCACATACGAAGAACAAAAAAAAATTTGATCTGCTTGGCCTGTGTCTGCTGTCTTCTTGCTCTGACACCGACTAGGAGCTTTGATTCTCGACCCATTGTTCCACGTTCCGAGAACTGTGATGATGTGAAGTATTATATAGAGAAAAAGCGAGAGAGAACAGGATGAGAGTAGCAAAAGCGGCAAGAATCGCAATGGTCCAGAGAGATACCTACGTACGAATCGTGGAAGCTGGTAGAAAGAGGGAGCCGAAAAGTAGTTTAATATACGGCAATCCCTTTGACTCGGAACTCGCAAACTCACGAACTGACTACCTCTCCATTCGTGAATTTCTCTATCTGTCTTTCTCATTCAACGAGTATTTTCTCTCTCATCATCGCATGGCTTCCGATGAAAATTCTCGTCTTTTGCCGGCTAGCTACTAGCTGGCTACCTTTGATGCCGGTCGCCATTCTAATTCCAGGAATCTACAGAAATCAGCTTCTACTCTCAGTTCTCGCGTTCTCACGTAAAATCTCCTACGACGAATTTTCGATTTTCGAGTATGACAAAAGATTGTCATTTTTTTTTTCCTATTTCTATGCCAAGACGAAACTAAACTAATTCAACAACGTTAATATTTGTGTATCGATTCTTCTGAAGGGTTGATGAACCTTCTTCTCATCGACATCAAAGCTAATCGAAACAAGAAAGATGCTAACGAAAAAGGGAGGTTTTAAACAACAACAAAAAACGAAACGTGTCTCATTTGGCAAATCACACGGCATTCGAAAGAAAATCCAAAGAACAAAGGACCTAACTTTCTCACGGAGGCTGGACCGGTCTCTATTAATCCTTTGCTCGCCACCACAGCATTGTGGGGAAAGCCAGACTCTCTACGAGGGACTTTGTGTAATTGTCTGTCGCGTGATTATACCTGCTTCTTCCCCTCTCTCTCTCCCCTCCCCTATCTCTCTCTATCTATTTCTTCTCTTTTCGTTTACAACTCTCGTTTCTCTTCATTCGCGTGATCAACCCATTTGAAAATTATTTTCTATTCTATTCTCTTATCTATATCTGCAGTAACTAATGTTTCAATCACTATGTAATATTTGATGATATTAAACTATACTTGAGTATCATTCAAGATGAATTGATGAATATCATTCATCATTGAATCTAAATTCAACAATAGTTGAATCAATCAACTTTGTAATACTCAATGGATATTAAACTAAACTTAGATTTAATTTATAGATCAACCAGATCTATACAACAAGAGTTTGTTAGAAAAAAAAGATGTGTGTGTAGTAATAAATAAATCTGTTTATCTCGAATAATAGTAGTTAATGAACGATTCTACGCGAAACGAAGCGCAGCCCAATAAACGTCGAGAATCGTCGAGATTGGAGAAGAAAACGTTCCCTTTCTTTCTTTTTCTTCGTTCGCTTATCAGTCGCTACTATTTCTTACGATCGAATCCCTGGAGAATCCAGTGTGATTGGAAAAATAGACTTTCGCTGAGCCAGTCATTTATCCTTTTATCGAGTTTCTTCGTTTTTATCTCACTCATAGTCTTCTACCTTGTGACCAAGCAAGCACAGAGTTTCTACATTCTTCCGGCATTCACGCGTTTTACTTCTTTTATGGTATATAATGCTAGATAATACTAAATTCTACGAAGAATATACAAAAAATATGTTTTTGGTTAAAACTTTATCACTAATTATTATCTTCAAAAAATTATTTGCTTTTAATTTGTTAACGTTTCTGATAATACTTTCTTGTTTTATTCATCTGTATTACAATAAAATACATTGATCTTTACTTTGATAAAATATACCTTATTAACAAGCAATTAATCCCCATAAATAATAAATACAATATTTCAAATTATCAACGAGAACAAAAATTACTTAATAAAAATTGTTGAATAAAAAAACTAAAAAATGGAATTATTTTCATTTTGAAGACATCGTCGTTAATGTTAACAAGTGTTTTGAGACGTCAAAGGTTGTTAAAGGGAACAACTAAACCTGGTAGAACACTCGAAGTAACTGTTGTAGCAAAGTCGACGAAAAGAGAATAAGAGTGGTTGGTTGGTCGGGGGTTTAAGTCCGCGTTTTCTCTTTTACTTCGCGCTAGGGGCGTAAACGGCGTAAAAGCGGCACCACCCCTTATCTACATATCAAAAAGGCAATCCAGGGAACTTGCTTATGTAAACGGCATGGGAGGCCTCGTGTCCCAACCAACGATGAAAAGAATTCCGAAATCCGTGCGCTAATAAACCTGCTCTCTGGCACCATGGTGGTCTCCGTCAACCTCGTAGTCCTCGTCTTCGTCCTCATCCTCGTCGTCGTTGAGGGAAGCACTGACGAGGTATTCGTGGGGTTAAGCTCTTTAAGCTACGGATTAAGCAAGGCGGCACAAGAATTTAAAGTTCTCTCCTTTCCACAACCGGTAAATGTACGAATCAACCAAAAGACGACCCAAAACGATGAAGTTCCGACTGTATTTCGAACCCAACAAAAAAATCATTCAAATTCATTGAGCATAAGGCTTATAAACTTATGCTAAATTATATTAAAAACGTAAAGAATAATTTTTTTCAAATACATTCTATTTAAAATATTTTTTTTATTATATATAAGTTAGAAATAAAATTAAATGATATAACATTCTTTCAATAAAATAAATTTTCTTTTTAGTTCCTCTTATCAAATCTTTTCCCCTTTACCTCTCTATGCCTTTCCTCCTTTCAAGGGGATTTTATTTCAGAAAACGTTTCGTCTTTAATTCGAAAATTTGTCAGGGTACACACATACGGCGGAACCATTATATTACCAACTCTCATTAGCATTTAATACCAGACGAAACTTTGATTTTACCGCGGTCAGAGCCCACCACTCATGCTGATTTCCACCAAATTCTACCTTACTTTATAAAGCTTCTCTGAAACTACCTTTCTATCTCTCTTTCTCTCTCTTTCCTTTTTCGTTTCTCTTTCTCTCTACTCGAAGCAAAGTCGACATCGGGATACCAATTATTTCAATTCGAGTACCAAAAGTGCTCAAAAGGCTGGACTTAACAACGATCGGAACTCGTTATCCGCTTAATTGGAAGTCCATTTACGTTTAGCTGCGATACTATAGTTGGAATTATGTGAATTGATCGTAACACGAAATGTACTTTCGATCACTCGTAAATCGATTAAAGTGAATAATTAGTCGTAGAATCAATTAGTTGATTAATGATTTACTTAACAAAAATTACGTTTTCAAATTTATTTTTCTTTAATTTCTAGTAATTTACATTTCTACATTGAAGAAAAAAATAATTAATGATTTATTTTAAAAAATACATTTTTAAATGCATTCTTCATTTCTACATCGGAGAAACAAAAATTCTATTTCTTCGTTTTACCACATTAACGATTCTTTAGTTAATACAAATAATTATCGTATCGATATGAAAAAAGTTTTCCAATTTAGTTGAGTTAATAAAACAATTTTATAGTATATATCTATCTATCTATATATATAATATATATATATATAGTTTAATTAATTCTGCTGCTTCTACTAAACCGGCGGTTGCTCGTGAGCCACGAGGCTGATACGCGATTAATCCTGCACGGTCCCGATAAGGCGATACCATGAAACAAAGGGTGGTATAGGTGGTAAAGCAATATCTGCCGCTACGATGGAAACGAGCCAATTAAGTGGACCCTGCAAAATTGGTTTTTAATTGAACCGATGACATTAATAAGCTCGGCCTTTTGGATCTGAACAGTCACTAACGTTTAATAATAAACTTTTAACTACAAAAAAATGTGCATCACGTCATTCTGTTTTTAGGTATCGTTAAAATACACTAAAATAGATGTCATATAAGCATATAGAACTTATGAAATTATTTCAATAGTTTCATAGAGAATACAGTTTTTTTCGAAATATGTAAATTTATTGTACGTTGACCTGTGTTTTATGAAAATAATGGCCGACATTATTCTCTATACGTACTTTGCCATTATTTGCTGAAGTAACGGTTAACTACGAGGTCGAAGTATAACCATAGAACTTTATCCTAGTGCCTAAACGTACGTGATGTCGTCGTAATTCTACTTAGCGAGAGAGCCGTTTCTACCGGACAATAGATCTCGTAGTTCTACCATCGTTTCGTCACACCCTGAAAGCTCGAAGAACGCACAAACCCCATTGCCCTTTCTCCCCATCTTTCAGGTTACCAGCTAATGTCTTTTCTGTGTTACACTAGTCGTCATTCATCGACTGTGCAGTTGGAAACTCTAGTAAAGACATTATCCTATTTTGTGCAAATTTGCTTTCTGTGATACGAAATACGAATAAATTATGTCTACCATTTTGTTAGAAATATACTTTACTTGGAATAAAAACATAATGAATTTCTTTGATCTTATGTGAAAAATAGAAAAAATAATAGCCACTTCAAAGCTTTCATTGGACTAACCAATTAAAGACTACTATCTGATACAAGTATATATTTAGGCCAAGCTACTATTTTGGATTACCTAGAAACGTAAAGACCGAGCAATTTGTTGGTATCAGGTGCATAAGGTGTCTCAAGTTGTAAGCCCCCTTTGGTTTCGGCCGGAGCCAGCAATTAACTCCATTACCACCCTGTAACGTCGCGAAGACGACTTTCCTAGGGCGAGAGGGTGGTACGCGCAACTCGTTAAGCCTCCGGGCTTTGGACTTTGGCTCTTTGGAGAGTGCCCGAAGACACAGAGAAAATCAAGTACGTAGAGTAAAGTAAAATAACCCTTAGAGAAGATAGTACATTGAACATAGATATTCTGTGTGCATGCGAAACATCGATATGCTTAGTCTTCGATGAACGATGATAAGTAGCTTAAAGCTTAAACTATAAAGAGCATAATACATGTCCTATAATTCAACAATGTTAAAGAGCTTGGAAAAAGACAATACATGTTTTAATATAGTCAAAGTGATACGATAATAATTTATAAGATGAATATCATCTAAAATGAAGAAAAAAAAAGAGAGATATATTAGAAGATATCATTCTATGCATATGAGGAAAACAAAAAGTAATGGTAGACAACTACGCAATGAAAAATACAAGGTAGGTAGAGGTCAAGTGGTAGATTGTGCGGTGATACATATCGCGGTAATATTGGCTACGTGGAAAGAGAAGCAGAACATCGGGCCATCTCGTGATGATAAAGTATGAGCGTGGTGGCTCCCCACGAGTACACCCGGGCCAACCATATTACATAGGCAAGTTCCTCGGTTCGATTCATATATTCATAGGGAAATGTCGAGGAGAAAAGAGAAAGAGAGAGGTCGGTTTCTCTCTCTCTCTCTCTCTCTCTCTCTCTCTCTCTCTCTGTGGTAGTGGTGTTGGTGTGTGCAAGCTACTTAGGGATGTATGTGCTACGATTGCCACCGGTCGCGACCTCGTGCATACATCACGAGCCCAGAAAGTGATGGAACGTACCCCCGCGACATTTTGAATATCACCTAGCTAGCAGCAGCACCGGTGTAAGCATCAAGCTGATTGATCGCCGACTCTCCCATGACTTGCTTGCCGTGCGACCAACTTTGACGACGACAACGACGACTTTCCAAACCACCGTTGCCGTCCGCCCATCGTTGGTCCGCTTGCTATGACTCCTCTGAAGTTTTAGAAGGGACTGAGTTGTGGATACCCATTTGTACGAACTCTCTCTACTTGATATATATTTACTATTAATAATCGAACAACCGACGGAATGGTCGCCGCAAATTTATTCACGTTCCTGATACCTGAGGATTAATGTAAGTAAACAAAACATACAATAAAGATTATTTAAATAAAAAAGTATGTTTCTGTTAGATGTTATTCAAACTTTTCTTCAAAGTTTGCACTAAAAAATATGGTAATAAAATATTTGAATGAAACTCATCATTTTGAACGTAGTATGGTTATTTTCAAGACATTATATGTTCTAGTAAAGGCATTAGTATAACTACGATGGCCTCGTAGAATGTGACACTCTCATGCGTACGGAATGAAGTAAGCGAAAGGAAGAGTAGGTCCAACGCTGGGAAACAATAGAGTGTTTACGAGGGTTAGTACTCATGGAAATATACATATATCTATAGCTCTCGAACCTTGGATATCCAAGAGGATTATTTTCCGCAAAATCGTAAATCCCTCAGCCATCCTATACGTGCAGTTTCTATAATAAACCTTATATAGGTTTAATAAGACATTTTCTTTTAATGAAAGATCTTTTCGAGATATAAAAAAAAAGTTACGAAAGAAATTCGAAAGATGGTTGAAAAAATAAAGAAAAGGGCTTCATCGAGGAAGAAGAAGAGTTCTGTTGAAAAAGTCCTCTCTTCAATGACCAGAAAAGACCACAACGACCGGAGTCAAGGTTCTTTCTTGAGACTCGCAAGTGACCATCGGAGAAAGGGTGTTCGAGAGGATGCAAGAAAAGAGGTTACGCAATGATAGAAAGGAAGAAGAAGAAGAAAGGGGAAAGGAAGGGACAGATCGAGGCCTAAGCACGTTCTCACCCTTGGCGCTGGTCATGAGGACCCTCGGAGGGCCTAACGAGCGGCTTTGTCATCTCTGCTCCCTCGCGCTCTCCCTTTCTATGATGCTTTCTCTCTATCTATCTATCTCCCTCTCTCTCTCTTTCTCTTAATGATGCCTTCCAATACCATCAGAACACGTAAATAGGGCCAAGCTCTTCACGACACGAGCATACAGGATGAGCCAGCACCGTGTACACGGCCGTTTACCGCCATTGCGCAGCCCTCAATGCTACGCTTCGTATTCACGCATGTCGGCTTATACAGGGAACATTCTGAATACGTATTAGTAGATATTCCGAGATGGGGAAGAACCTCTTGTATTATCATTACCGACGATTAAGGCGCGTGCCAGCTACAGTGATTTTATTCCTATACTAGATAAATACATAAACTCTATTAATGTATTCTTCCTTTTTGTTGTTTATTTTTAATAAATTCGAGTTAACTCTAAAATTATAAGCATATGCAACTAGTAGTCAATGGGTTATTGTGACCCTTTCCTGTATTCTACAAGAATCTTTTTTCAATGTTAATACATTTTGGAAGATTAATTTGTCGCCAAAGTCTTACCGTGTAGCGGGTTTTAATTTTTAAATATTAGGTTTTTTTAATAAATAAATATTTAATAATATTTATAAAAAATTTATATTTTATTATAAAATAAAAATATAAATTTATATAAATTTAATAAATAAAAGTACTACTTTAGTCGCTTCCCACTCAAAATGTGTTAACTAACCCTAGTATTACTAAATCGTTTACTTTAAGTTAGTGTAATTTTTCAAGATAGAAAAATTATTTCTCAACATATCTCTCTCTTTTTCTCTCATGTTACAAATTGTCTAAATATTTTTGTTCAATCTTCCCTCGAAACTATTGCGACGATTCTTTTGTTAAAAAGAATTTGAAAGAACGCGTATAATGCAGAAATACCAGACCCGGTAGAACGAAATTTTCACCCCATTTCGCAAGCATGTCACTTCCTGCACGTATTGGTATCACTCTTTTGAAGAAAAGAGCCTGTAAGAAAAATTTCCCATATATCTGGGATGCTTGTACGTTGCCACAATGGGTACGACGGTACTATGCATGGTCAGTCGACTGGCAATACTTTGCATGCTAACAAAAAGCGTTACGTCTCTCCGTTTGCCGATCCTAGGGACAGTAAATTTTCAAAACTGCCAACGCTAGTTCTCTTATTCGTTTCTGACCAATTCCTCTTTTCTATTACTTTCGTATATTTTTCCTAAAACGACAACATCTATTTCTATTTAACTTTGTTATAAACCCAATGTAAAAAATCCCTAATCCATGTGGGTCTTCTTATAAAAATCAATTTGAATAAACAACTACTAAATTTGTTGCAATGATCATTTAATCTTAAAACCATTTAAATGAATGAAATTACAAAAATTACAAGATCGTATAATCTAACACTTTCCTAAAAAAAAAAAATCTTACGTAATTTGGAAGAAATCGCTGGTTTGACTATAACAGCCAACTTACATTGTCCGGAAGAAAGAAACTCGGCAAAAAAAAAAAAGAAAAAAAAGCAAGCGGATGTGAAATCAAATCAAAGTTCGGCGTATGTGCAGCAAGCAAGCAGCTCAAATCTTAGATAGAACGAGAGAAAGAAAAGGGAGAAAAGGGTGTACGTACGTTGGTCTGAGAATAAAGAAGAAAGTATGGCGAAAGAAGTAGAAGAAGGGTATAAGGAAAAACAGGAGGATATGGTAGAAAGAAAGAAAGAGGTGGGGTGGAAACTGCTTGCTGCCTGACTGTTCTCGCCGATCAAATTTCCAGAATGGCTCGAGCTCCATTAAACAGGTCCTACTTTTGCTCCTGCAGCGAGAGAAGCCGGCTAACCCGTCGCAAAACGTTCAACGAATTCCTTTTCCCCGGCTGGAACGTACTTTCCTACCAACCCGCTACCTTCCCCCTCTCCCTCCACCTATCCCCGTCCATTTTTTCTTTTTGTGTGCTTCGGGAAGTCGATCGTCGTCGATTCTTGATCCCGAGAATCCCTCGAGTTTCGCACGATTGAATTCGATCTTCTGTCTCCTATTACCCTTCTCTCTTTCTTTCTCTCTCTTTCTCTTTCTCTTTCTCTTTCTCTTTCTCTTTCTCTTTCTACTTTCGCGATGACACAAACTTCCTAGACGTAGAGAAATAGGAACGATTCTTTCTCCTTTTTTTTCTTTTTTTCTTTTCTTATTCCCCCAAACAGAACTAATGCAATTCTAAACGCGTTTCCTTGTTCATCTATGGGCTCTTATTCCTGACATATCTTATCCTTTGAATCAACAAAGATTAAATAATCGATATTAGATAAAGTTGTTTAGATTTTCTATGAAAAATAATACATTATTTGATCGTTATCATATGTATCCCATAACAGAAACATAAACAATTCTAAACAGATTTTCTTGTTCATATATGAGATCTTATTCCTGACATATCAAGAGAAGTCTTTTCTTATTATCTTATCTCTTGAATCAATACAGATTAAAATATAATCAATATTTGACAAAGTTGTTAAGATTTTCGATAAGAAAAAATATATTGACTGATCGTTATCATACATATCCCATAACAGAAACCTATGCAATTCTAAGTACATTTTCATGTTCATCGAACAACTTCATTCGTGATATGAAGTAAAATCTTTCTTTTATATCTTATTCTTTGAATCATCAAAGATTAAAATATAATCAGTATTACACAATATTCCATAAAAAAACATACACTGACAGAGCATTATCATACGTATCCCATAATAGAAACCAAACCTATGCAATTCTAAGTACATTTCCATGTTAATCTAGGAACTTCATTCGAGACATAACTTTAAATCTTTTTTCATATCTTATCCCGTTTTAATAAAGAAAGATTAAATAATCTGTATTAAACCAAGTTGTTAAGATTTTCCATAAGAAAAAATATATTGATAGATCACTTATCATATGTATCCCATAACAGAAATCTATACAATTCTAAGTACATTTTCATGTTCATGTAAGAACTTCATTAGTGACATAAAGTAAAAATATATTATCCCATTTTAATCAAGGAAGATTAAATAATCAGAATTAGACAAAGTTGTTAAAATTTTCTATGAGAGAGAGAGAGAGAGAGAGAGAGAGAGAGAGATTACATTGATCGATCGTTATCATACGTATATCCCATAGCAGGAAGCTCTGAGAAAGGAGGTAAGCAAACTAGGGTCTCACATCTTTACCTTTACAAGAGACTCTGATAACCGGCAAGGATTCCACTTCCCACCACCCTCTATCTGGGAAAGTTTGTCTACTCGCATTACTTCGCGTCCCGCCATAGCCCAGCAGTGGGCTCCCCGTACCCTTCTCGTCTCGTACGTATCGACAGCTCGTCTCTCTGTTTTGCCTCCATATTTCCCCGGTCCAATATCATCATTGTCTCGTCTCGTCTCTAGTCTACGTCTTCACGCCGTGTCTAAATTTCACTCACTCACATATTTATGTATATATATATAAACGCATACACTTTCAGTTCTATCACTGTATTGCTGGTTTGCCTCGCGTGTTACTCGAGTTTGCGCTTGAAAGTCATTCATCCCTCCCTCAACCCACCCACCTTCTCCTCATCCTATCCCATCCATGATCTCCTCTATCTGTTACCAAACGACTCCTCCTCGCCCAAGAATAGGGCTATCAAATGCACGTTGCGTCTTCAGCCCTTGAGACACGTTGCACGATGATCTATAATATCGTGTGTGTCGGTTTTACGCATATAAATAGAAATATATTTCTATAATGATATTTCCTTTTATTTATAGAATTATTTTGAATTTTATAGAAATTAGTTTCTTTAAGTAGGTTGCATTATAATTTGTTTGAAATGGTAAAATGGTTGATAAGGGGAAATGGGATAACAGTAAATATATTATGCATACAATATATTGTGCAACTTATCATAAAAAAAAAGTAAAAAATTTTCACCTAATAAAATTTATAAATATAAAATATTGTTCGTGTAAAAAAATTATGAATAAAAAAAGTAAAAAAACTTTATTATAAACAGTATAGAAAATAATAAATTAAATTTAAAAAAATATAATATAAATTAAATTGATAATATAATAAAATAATAATTTATTTTATACATTATCATAATATGTATAATGATACGATAAATAAAAAGATAAAATTTAATATACAGTATAAAAAAGGTGTAACAGAATAGAATTAAAGTTTGAAAATTTCATTGATATTCCATGTACTATTCCTATTTATTTTCCATCTCTCTCTCTTTCTCTCTCTCTCTCTTTCTCTCTCTCTCTCTTTCTCTTTCTTTCGAATACTATACTTGATCCTGTTCGAAAAAGAATTCTAACGAGTATTCTGAGATAGTGTACTAGCATTGAAGTCTCGTGCCACGTAAAGAGTTTATCGAAGAAGGAACCCGTTAAGGGGTAAAGGGTGGTTTGTGAGCAGAGTAGAAAGGAGAGACGTTTGGGGAATAGGGTGGTGGTGGTGGTGGTTTGGGTGGGTTTGGTTGAAGAAGCCTAGCGGGACAATCTCATCTCGATCCCGTCGTATATCGTCCTACCCAAGGCCCTACATCTCTTACCTCGTCCTCCTACGTCTCTCAAAGAGACCCCCGTACACTCTCTACGAGGCTCTCCTTCTTCCTTTACGTCCTAGTACGTACATCGGGTCCTGCGACCCTCGACGTGGCAAATTGAGCACACTCACCCCTATGGAGAAAGCGCGTACCGTTACGAACGATATATGTGAAACATTCGACAGATAAACGGTGTTCTTCTTTTCTCTATCTATCTTTCCATTTTTATCTATCTCTTTCTCTTTTTTTGTTTCTTATTTTTTTCTACTTACTTTTTTCTTTCTATCTTTTTATTTCTTTTTTTGAGTGTTCAGTTTATATTAGACAAATATCGAAATTTAAATGTAATTAGTAAACAGTGTTGATAAGGAAATATTTTAAATATTGTTATAGGTGAAATAGTAAAAAATAGAAAATAGAAAAATTATTTTGTTATTTAAAAACTAAGTACTAACAATTTTTTGATTATAGTTAATATAGTATAAGATTATATTATATTATATATATTATAATATATCTATTGTATTATAATATTGTTTTTACTATTATATTATATAATATACAATATAATAATATAAAATTAATAAATAATATAAAATATAATTATAATAATGTATAAGATATATTATAATATAATAATAATAATNTTAAGCGTATTACTCCAGGGAGGTGTGGTAAGCAAGGGTTAATAATAATAATAATAAATATCTATTATATCATAATATATCTATTTTAATATATCTATTATATACTATGTATAATATTAGTATACACACACACAAAAATATAGTATACTATTTAATTGCAACTAATGGTAACGTTTTAAAATAAATACGAATAACTTTAATATAAGCTTCATTCCTTTTTCAACAAGCAGAATAAATTACTAAAAATTAATAATAGTAGTATTATTAAAAATACAAATTTAGGTTTCCACCTAAAGCAAGAAAATTTTATTTGATTCTCATTGCAAATCTTTTTTATATCGATATTTTCATAATTATTTTTTATTAGAAGGCGAACAAAAAAAAAATAAAAAAGAATAGAACGAAACTCGTACAAAGTTGTGCCGTATGATAAAAAAAAAAGGAAAACAAGGGCGTTAAACGAGAAAGTCGGCGGTGTATTTTGCGCGCGAGAGAGAGTTTTTCATAAATACTGACCGACACTTGAAAACGAATCCAGACACGGTGATGGCTACACCCTGAATCGTGCTCATCTTACGCCAGCGCGCGGTTGTTTTCATTCGGGGTCTAATAAAGGGTTAATTAATACGCTTTAAACCGTCGCTTTTAGAAAGGGGTGCCAGAGGTGGTAGTGGTGGTGGTGGTGGTGGTGGTGGTGGTGGAGTTCAGGGAAAACCAGTGGCTCGACTCAAAGAGAAAAAGAGAGAGAGAGAGAGAGATGAGAGAGAGTCGCACCCGTTTTTACACCGCACTGCCTGAAATCGAATCACTGGGCGTTATTGCACGTAGTCCTGAGTCTCCATCCCTTTTTAACCCTTGCTCGCATTTTTCCTGAATTTTGCCATTCTTAACGAGTTTTACGTAGTCTTTTCCTACAAGCTAATATAAAGAGGTTATTTTCTATTTTTTTTTTTTAAGAGACGAGAGACATTTTTACAACCACTTTTATGACACAATAGTAACAAATAAAATTAATTACAAAAAAAACCTCATACACGAGAAACTTCAAATGTTTAATCGTAAGATCAGCGAAATATATAAGGTAAGGATCGAACGTGTGTTTCTCTTACGTGAGCAAGAAAGTTATTCGGTAAAGCTCGGAATAACGATGCTCGCGTGGAAGATCGACGTATGTAATTACCGAAGAACTGTGTAATTACCCTTTCACTCGTACGATGTACGTTTATATATAAATAGAATTCTGCAGTAACGTTAAGCCATGCAGTAGATACTGCTGGATAAAGTCGGCAACGTTAGCATGAAGAGATTCTACATGCGAGAGTAGGACTGCTAGCCGAGATATAAGCGTCACTACTCACTCTACTGTGAAGCAACATCGTCTCTTCCTCGGTAAACCTAATTTATTTCGTTCGGAGTAGTAAGGGAGGTGTGAGCAAAACGAGAGAGAGAGAGAGAGAGCCCTTTTCAGGGTGGGCGCCAAACGGTGATGCCACCGGCGACTTGTGAACCACTTGTCGCTGTTACGGCCCCATAAATTCACGGTGCCACCGACGAAACGACGAAGTAAGCACTAATCTTTCTCTCTCTCTCTCTCTCTCTCTCTCTCTTTCATTCATTCAGTCATTCTATCTCTCCTTACTTACACCCTTTAGCTCGCTCACGTCTGTCTCTTATGGTCCCCAATGTTTGAATGCCTGCTTGCTTACGTCTAACCCTGATTTCAACGCTCGACGAGACGCCTAATTGAAATCAGAGATTTCAACTGTTCGACTAACACCAATGACATGCTCGTAGAAATGATTTCTCTCTCTCTCTCTCTCTCTCTCTCTTTCTCTCTGTCCCGAGTGAAATTACTTAGGGATTATTTTTTTAG
Source organism: Polistes dominula (assembly GCF_001465965.1). The sequence continues at coordinate 1,203,080 of NW_015148993.1, read as the reverse complement.
ACAATTGTATTTTATAATCATCATCAACGGATTGTACTCAAAGGGATAATCCTAACTGGTTAAGGAAACCGACAAGAGTTACATAGAAACACGTAGAAACGTTGTAGGAAGAGGAAACATCAGCCATCAAGAAGATCAGAGCAAGAGAGAGAGAGAGAGAGAAATGGTAGGCTTCCTGCATCCGACGTCTCGTCTAGGTACGAAACATAACGAGATGAAGTCAGTGGTGTATGACGTCATGGTTGTGAGCGTCCTCCTCTCTCGTTGCGCTAGCTCAGCTTCCTGGCGACTATTTCCGTGGAACGGTAGAGGCCGTCAACAAAGGACGGCCAGCAACCAACCAACCAACCACCCAGCGAGGAAAGAGAAGACCCTTCCTTCCTACCGTATCTCTCTCAGTTAACCGTATCGCACAGGGTTCCTTCTTCCGTTTCTCAAGCATATTCGGTGGGCGGGTGCTCTAGGCACTCAATGTCTCGGACGAGAACTCGAATTAAGAGCTACACGTTGCTAGATGAATATTTACCATAGAGATTCGTAAACGTAAAAGCAAAAACTATTTTATCTCTCTTTCTATCTTTATCTATYTATCTTCTTTCGGTCAACAATGAAGAAAATTAACTGAAACCTTTGCTGCCTTTTACGTTAACGAATATTAATTAAACACGAAAGAAATAAAGTTATATTAAAACGGGAATGTTCGTCGATGTTCGTGTTCTCTCTCTTTCTCTCTCTTTCTTTTTACATCTTCTTATCCTTAGAATAAAATGTAAACAAACCGATAATGTCGTGAGATCATTTCGTCTTGTCCCCGGAGGCTACTTTTCTGGTCACGACTCGGTGCTATCTCGAAGCGTTTCGTAAAATGCGTCAGGCTCAGACGAAGAGTACAGAATTGAGGAAAGGAAGAGTAGTAGTAGTAGTAGGAGGAGGAGGAGAATAGAAGGAACGAAGGGCCGAAGGGGTGTACGGCTGCTAGCCGTATATACGACGCCCCCATTGAACGTCGTACTTTGAAAACTTTGGACGTTAAGAGAAAGGGTAGCTGGCTGCCAAGGACGTATTGTAAAGGCTCCATCCGGGGTGGTGGAAGTAACTGGCAGTGTTGCCCCCACCCCTTTTCCCAACCATCCCCCGCAAAGCACCAACACTCACACTCGTATTCCCATCAACCGTAGTGTAAGCGCGTACGTTGGCGGCGCTGCTGGGACTTCTCCTAGACCTGGCTTCGATTTAAGGAGTGCCACTATACTATGGGGGGTGGCAGAAGTGTTAGGATTTTGGATTCTATCAGGGAGCGAAACGGTTCGAAGAAAGAGAGAGAGAGAGAAAGCGAGCAATGAAATGCTTTCATCCTACGAAATCCGAAGATAGAGGAAGAAACGAGATTCACGTAAATTCGAAGAGACCATATACGAATTTCTCGGGAAATCTATTCGCGTAGAACAAAAGATGAAAGGAAAACGTCTTTCTGGTATTTACTTGAAAATTTCTTAAATCGTTCGAGTTAATCGAAATGTTATTGATCTATTTGTTAAACGTTTGAAATATGTGAATAATCTATTTTGTTTAACAAGAAAGGGTGATAAAGTTAGACGGAAGAACAATTCTAAACGAAATAATAAGTCAGTGGGATTCTTTCCAATACTATTTCCTCGGTAACCGTAAAACAAAAGCTAGCGAAATTCGTAGTATCTCTTTGAAGAAAATCTTTGCATTTTCCTTTCTTTTTATAAAAATAAAAGTTACAACTTCTTCATCTGCATTCTTTAAGAGAGATCTTCCACAATAGAATCTACGAAGTTGATGCAACTCGAAGAATTCACGCGTGGGATTCGTTCATCTTTTAAGAAAAACAACCGTGTTTAATATTAACATTTCACGATGTTTAAAGAATGTTTCCCTTTTAACTGTTAAAGAGGAAGAAAAGTTTTTGCATTATCTTCGGTAGTTACTCTCCTTGGTATCAACAGTGTGACAGACTTGAACGTAACACAATGGGGTCCATCAAAGATATCAAAAGGAAGTCATTTTCCATAGTTTCTAACGACTCTTCGTTCATTGCGTCAATGTAAAGACAGCTTTTAGCTCCGGTACCATTTGCCTATCTACCTTGCGTACTGTTAGCGATGATTGGGGTTGCTTGGAACGCCAAGGACTCGCTCTAATGAACGACGGGCGAGTGCGGGTAGGTCGGCCCAAACGACGCGAGCAAAGGCCAACAGGTCGCCATTAGAGCATACTGTTTCGAACTACTAATAGCCAATTCATGCAACCACCCAACCGAACCTGACTTGCCAACCTTTCCCTTAGACCCAATTCGAACAAGATCGTTGCTCAGCACAAACAGTAGAGAAATTGTAGATCAACTTTCAACTCCCTGTCATCTTTATCAATAACTCGAATACTTAATAATTTGTATATATCATCTGTCAATATTAATCGATAGTGTTAAGTTATACTACTTACTTTTGTGATCGCAATCCGAATGAATTGTAAAGATTCGATTGGAAAGGTAAACGCTCGTGTTGGGCAAGTATCTTTGCTAACTATCCAGGAGAATATAGGAGAGCTATATTCCTTACGGTCTGCACCCTCCTTGGAGAAATACTTGTTCGTCGTCGTCGTCGTCGTCGTCGTCTTGCGAGTTCTGCCCGCGTAATTACGAGGGGAAAATTAAGCACCGACACAGCCGCCGGTCGGTCGGTCGGTTGGTTAACGAGGAAGAAAGACAGAAACGTGAGCAGAACGAGAAATGGAAAGAGAGATAGTGACGGAATGAACGAGTTAAATGGAGAAAGAGGTAAAGAGGGAGATTCAAAAGGGAGAAAGAGCAAGGATGATGCCATGAAATAGCTAACGCGACGACTAAGGAAGATGCTAAAGAGAAGGAAGGAGTCGCGTTACCGACGCTTGCTCGACAAAGACGACAACGAAGAGAGGAGTCTCTGGCAAGCAAGCAACCACCAACCAGTCTTCTTAGCCTTAGATCTCGGCAATGGATCGAGCCACAAAGCAGCCATTAAAAGATCATATCACCCGGCAGCATGGCTTTAGAAATCAACCAGTAAGATATCTCATTCCCTTTACTTGAAACCCGAACAGAAACGTCTGTTCTCTTCCGGTTCTTATCATTTTCCTACTACGATTTTCTGATGCTTCTCTCTTTTTCTCGATTTATTTATTTTTTTTAATATATAATAGTTAGGTTAATCTTTCTGTTCCTATGACGTATATATAATATGTCTAGTTCTTAATTTTAACGATTGTTTTTCTTATTTTCTACACCCAAACAACCACAAATATGTTCTTCTAGTTTATCGAAAACAAAGTGTACTACAAGCAAGATTTTAAGATAAGAAAGACTAGGTAAATATACAGTTTGAAAATGCAAGAAGCATTTATTTTTCGAAGTTTTGTACACGGGACATCGCTTGTCTCTCCGCTTTCTTAATCCGTTTTACCACGGAGAAGATTATTTTACGAGCCTGTCGTGCCGTGTGGCATCAGCTGCGTCTTTGTTGCGATAGCCGACCCTGTTCTAAGGGAAAGAGAAGAAGACCATGATGATTCGGTCGGAAAAGGACCGACCGCCCTCTAATGCGAGTTAATAATACTCCCCTATTTTTTAAGAGTCACTATTTTATTTATAAGATACCACCACCGGGGCCCAGCAGCAGCAGCCAACGCGGGTAAGAATATTTACGGGGCGAGCGGTCGTTATCTCACAGCCGACTGGGTTCCTTCGAGCGGAGGGGAAAAGTAAAATCCATTTTCTCGACAAAATATTTTCCTATGAAAATCCAACTTCTTTTCCGCTTGATGTGTTGTCTTTCCTATGTATATCGCGTGATATAAAGAAAAACCTTATCTACTTATCTACCTTCTTACACGTTCCTATTAGATTTCCGATACTTTGTGAAAAAGAGAAATCGATCTTAAGCGTGTATATCCAACATTTTAGAAGCTTCGTTTACCATTAGACTAAAAGGAAAAGGGGGTCAATAAGAGAGAACGAAAGCTTTTGGAGGAAACCCTGACGACGTGGTGTAGAAACTGGACAAAAGCGGTTCGCTGCGGTAATTATCGTCGACATGGACGAGAACCGAAGTAGAAAGTAAAGGAGATGGTTGGTCCACGTGAACGACATGGTTGTCCTCGTCGTCGTAGTCGTAGTCGTAGTCGTAGTCGTAGTCGTAGTCGTCCAAGTTGACTTGGATGACGAGGACGAGATCGTCGAACGGGCCGCTCGCGCTGACTGGGCTTCGTTGAGTTTCCAGCCAGGCAAGCAACCATCTACTGAAAGAGAAAGAGAGAGAGAGAGAATGAGAGAGAGAAAGGCTCGGTGGACAAAGTTTCCACCAGTTTCCAGGGCTTCCAGGCTTCTGGAAACTTTCGGCCCTACCCTCGACCGTTAGTTGCTGGCCGAGGATTGGACTTCTTTGTCCGCCCACCTGCTCTGACCGCTAGGTGCAAACACACCGGCTGCAGTAATTGCAATAAACGTCCATTAGTTCGAGGAAAACTTGTCTATCCAACGGTAAATTCCTACGACAGAGCGGAAAATCGATTGGCTGCTTGTGCGCGCAAAATGCTCCCCCTTCCCTCTGAATACTTGTAAACGAAAAAAGAAAAAAAAGAAAAGAATAGAAAAAGAATTCAACGGATACGTTATTACACGATGAATGATCAACTTTTCAAATATGTAATTAATCGTTTCTATTGATTAATCGATATCGTTCTTTTTTTCTTTACTTATACACATGGAAAAAATCAAATATAATATGTTATACGTAGCATGGAAGAAAATAACTCTGATACACACGGTAAAGAAACTTATTGAGTTGAACGTCGAAAACGGTATTTTGCTTCTATTCCGCGTACGTTAATTAAGCTCTCTCTCTCCTTCTGGTTTCTGACTTTTCTATAGGTACGTCACGTTTACGAAAATCGTACAAAAGAGAACTGAGTACTGAGCTCTTTCTCTTTCTCTATCCTCTCGTGGAGAGCAAATCCATCTTGGATTTCAGAATTCATCTCTCGTCTCTGTGCGAGCAACGCAACCAATTACAATATTTTCCAGAAGAACGACACGAATTCTACGACGCTTCTCTCTCTCTTTCTCTAACTATCTATCTTTCTCTTTCTATCTACAGGAGTGTATGTAAATTAGACTTTCGTCGAAAGCGTCGTTTCCTTCAACATCATCTTCTCTTTCTCTAAAAGCACATGGGGTTCTAACACACCAACGATGCCGTCGCTGATGGGTTTGTATTCTAATTTTGGAGCTTCGGTTTTCGCCTGGCTTTTCCAACCGAGCATGGCAAGCAAGCAAGCAAGCAAGGTGGCATAGAAACCGAGGCAGAACGAACCAACGAATTGCCGGGAGTCGACTCGGGATACGCGTTTTCTTGGCTGCATCTACCCACGAGGATAAAATCGTTTTCCAACTAATCCCAACGGAACCTTTCGTTTTACCCCCTCCCCTCACTCCTGTCCCCGTCCACCTACCTAACCGAAATACTTCAGCTCAAGATCCACCCTTCTTATTCCATCTTATTTCATCCTCTTCGTCAGCTGAGAGACTCGATGGAAGAAAGAACGAACGTAAGAAAGAAAGAGAGAGAGACTGTGTATTTAAATACACGGGAAATTAAAATTAGGCCCATATTTGCATCTGGTAATGGAAAAAAAAACACCATCCTAACGCGAATTCGCGGCAGACTTTTGAAAGAAAAAAAAAAAAGTAGGAGAGAAAAGAAGAGAATTGTTACGACACGGAGGGGGAAAGAAAATTCGACCTTCGACTCAAGGTATTAAGCTATTAAAAACTTTCTTCAACAAGATGTTTCGAAAGATTTATGTATCACTAATTTTAACGTTTATTTTTTCGTAATCAGTTGTAAAATATCTTCGTTGTATATATAAATATCTTTTAACTAAACGATCGAACCAACGGGACAATGAATAAAATCATCAATTTGATGGGGAAAAAAACAAATGAGATAGAATTATTAATGAAAACAATTTGATCTCATCGAATATGCGATTTCCCATGACAGATAGTCAGTGCATAATTTAAGAAAAGACAAAGAGTTCTAGAATCGAAAAGGAGAGTCGTCTTCTCGTCTTAAGCGTGGTGTCAGAAAATGTTGAAGGAAGGGTCGGTTAGAATTTGCGAAACCATCGAAGGTAGGTCGAGGCGCAAAGACCTGTGAAATGGCCTCTTTTTCCCGAGTGACCCACCGGCAAGCACGACCCCTCCTTCAACGCTGCTACGTGTTACCAGAAAAACGAGCTCTCCACCCTCGCATTTGGAGCCCTCCAGAAAAAAATGCCTAACGACTCTGTGACGCTTCTCTCTTTCTTTCCTTCCTTTCTTCCTTCCTTCCTGTCTTTTAAAGATAAATATATATATTTTAGATTTGAAATGTTTGGATTCATCTAATTTTCATAACTCCTAATTTCGTTAGGATTATGGAAAGATATTTGACCAAAAATATAAATACCAAATCAAATGAGAAAGTGTTAATAGTAAAGGAGACATCTTGTTGAGTTTACTTAGGAGTCTTAACCGCAACCCTAACGATGACTATCACCGATATATCGGAAGAGCAGGAACTCGGATCTTATCGAAGCGTTACCACCTAAGCTGTTTGCGTCTTGTAAACTCGAAGATTACCAAAGTGGTCCCTCTCTATCTTCTACTATCCTTCGTCGATGGGAGATAACGTGTCCGGCGTATAGACCATCGGTCGAAGGGGTCTCAAAATAGAAAGGAGTAGTAGTAGAAGAAGCTCTGTAGAACATCGGATGTATGAATCGCGGTATCTAGGGTCTTCTCAACAAACCTTCCTCCTCCACATCCTTCTCTCCTTTCTCCTTAGCAGGGATACCTAGAACTTCTATCAAGTTGCATAGACACGAAACCGTCCTAGAATAAAATCAACTATTTCAAAGAGACGCACTATCATTTTCCAAAACGATCTAAAAGATAAGATAAGTAGGCTAATGTAAAATAACCAGAACAAATTATCAAGAAACCTATCATCAAAAGTAACACGACAATTTTGATTAATCATATCTCAAAGTATATACCTTCCTTCCTTCCTTCGATATCACAAGTTCACTTTCTCGGTCAAAGGGTGTCGTGTCTCGCAAAGGCGAGAAAGTTCTATCTACTACTACTCCCTTCATCGAACGGTGAAACTCGCGAAAGTTGGTATTTTCACGTAAAAGGAGAAGGGGCAACTGGGGGACGAAGTAACGGCGAGTGTACTGGAATCGTGGATTCACCGAGCAAGTAATAACTTGGTGGAAAGTGGGAAGAGTCCGTTGGTTAGGTATCGCGCTTAGGAAACACGTACGAAAGCTGGATAAGCAAGAGTCGAGAGAACTTCATTTGTGGGCTGACGCGTTCGGAATTGGTTATAGGTAAAGTGAATGCCACGTACGCAACTATCTTCTCTCTTGTCTAGTATATCTCTGTTCACCTGGATTCACCTTATTCTCTTTCTCTTTCTATTTCTATTTCTATCTTATGTATATACATAGAAATACAAGAGAACACACTATGTCATTCCTTTTCCCCATCGTTTTGTCCTCCGAACCAGCGCTCTCACAACGAAATCACCTCGTACGAGAATGCAATAACGAGTGGGAAGTTGCGTTCGTAGTCTCTTAGGGTTGAACTACCCTCAGACGATGGTGACGACGACGACGACGAGGAGGAGGTGGAGGACGTCTTAACGCTACCGATTCTCTGTCCGTAGTTAGCTCGCATTAGTAATCTCCCCGAGGTGTTCTTGAATTCTATGACCCCGACGTGCGAGGCCAAGAGCCCACGCGACCATTACGAATTCAAATTTGTATTTCGTCGAAGACTACATTCTCTATGTCGGAATAAGAAATTATGCTCTTTTGTTTCAACTAAACAAGCGCCTTTTTAACCCCGTGACCAGGGGTGTGTGTCACATTCTACGAGCAAACTTTAAATAATCCATGAATTTTCAAAAAGTTTTAATAAATATTTCCAATCGTTGACAAAACATATAAAAATTTTTTATATTATTTGTTGGGTTAGTAATATATTGTTAATTTTTTATTTAATTACATAACAATATTTAAACGATCTCGAGTTTATTTAAAAATCATATTAAATTACTTATTATTTTTAGACTTTAAAATTTGGAATTACAAAATTAAATGAAAAAATAACAAATGAAAAACGTGACAACGATTTGACTTTTGAAAATTAAAATTTTCACAAAAAGTATTTTGAATTTGGACTTTTATAATTAGCAAAGCAAGAAGCTTTATCAATGATTACACAAAAACGTTTTTCTCTAATCTACATTTCACCCTTTGCTATCTTTCCTCTTCCTTCTCCATTTCCTTCATTCTTTTTTTTTTCTTTATTCTCGTTCGCAGCCACTATCGTTGTAACAACTGTTACGATTCACAAGTTGCTTCTCTTTTTGGTCACGAACCATTTACTCGCAGAGACTTATAAATGTCCGATTAATATTACTTTAACAAACGTTTTCTCTATCTGGTAGCAATGGTTGTGGTAAAGATGACTGTTAGGGTTACACAAAGAAAGTTATATATTGTCTGTATAACAAATTATTTGACTGAAAATTGTCCTGTGTCAAAGGATATCAGTCGAATCTGGAACCCTTTCCGTTAAGAGACGAATACGGAATCAACGAGTCGGTCTCGTGGGGAGTCGAAGGGTCGTTTCCATCGCCTTACGACCTAGCACCAAACTAAATTAACCATGAATGGCCAATTAACTTGGAGACTGTGCCAGCTAACCGGGCATGGCCGACGTCGGGGCCAGTTTCAAATTGATCGTTCTCCTACGGGTTAGACGCACCGCTTAATCGCTATCGATCGTACTTAAGAAATTCTAAATTTCACCATTGGAACAGTTGAAAAGTTAACTAGTTTTCGAAATAAAAATCCAACTACCCCCCTCCCTCCCTCTCCCAACCAGTCCACCATATTCAGCAAGAATCAGTCATTTGCAAAAATTTTAATGTCTTCTTTTTGGAATAAAGAGATTTCTTCATTTTTTTTTTATTAATTTTTTTTTTCAACGAAGCATTGACTTAATTCTTCACCGTCAATCATTTCTGTTAAAACGTCGGCTGGCGGTACCTGGGGGCTCCGAGAAAAGAAGCAACCCCTAGCACTCTCGCACCACCACCACCACCACCACCACCTTCACCACCACCTTCTACGGGAGTCTCGTTTCATACCGTCTTTCTTCGTGGTATGAGGAACACCGTACCACGCGATGGTACATTTTTAATTACTTACACCCACGCAGCTGCATCGCGCGATGACTATAAATCAAGCGGAGCGCCGCCCAGCAAAGTAATTACAGCTTGAATTTTAGATAATGTTGCCGCAAGCACGGCTCCACCCCCTCCCAACCTACCGGTTCGTTCACCATCCCCGAAAGACTCTCCTATCTCACTCTTTCTCTCTCCCTATCTCTCACACTCTTTACATTTCCTCGCTTGGAAGAATACTTTCACCCGTTCATCCCCTCGATTCTTTGCGATTCACCGTAAATAACTTACGATATGGTTTTTACAAAATCAATTTTTAAATATTCGACGATTTATTTTTAAATCCTTTTATCATACCGATAATTATATATATACAGGGTGATTCACCAGTTCTTGATACTCAAATAGCTCCGAAAATGTGATAGTAGCAGAAAAGGGGATGAGGAAAAAAGTTGCATGAAAAAATTTAAGATTGCAATATGACATTTATAATTTTTTGCTAGGTTGAGTCAGTTTTTTAAATACAATGTTATATTTCAATACTTATTATATACATACATATGTATATATGATTAAAATTTACAAATTACTTACTTAGAGCAAACTTATACGAATTTGAATTCATTTCCAGTGAAAATCGATGGAAATAGGATCAAACGAACCGAGATACTTGCCGAACGACGTCAAAATTGTTTACATAATTATGCGCCAATTAAGAGAGTGGGCATGAGGTTGAGGTAAGAGTCGTAAGTACAGGATGGGAAAAACGAGGCAAGAGGAAATCTGCAGCGAGTTCGCAGTGAGGAGACGAGAGCCGGCATCAACCATCTCTCGATTCCCGCGCAATTAAGGTGCGGTTGAGAAAACCTAAAAAAAAGGCACGCTAGGAAAGAGTGGAATTTAATTAGGAGCAGTTCGTGATCTCTCGTATTTTCAGGCAGCCATGAAGGAGCAAGATAGATTGGAATACACAGAAAATAAGAGAGAAAGAGAAAGAGAAAGAAGAGAAAGAAAGAGTGAAAGTTATCGAACTGGTTAAGTTATAAGGAGTAGAAGGAAGGGAGGGTGATAGCGGGGTGGGGGGAAGTTAGATGGAGGAAAAGATAGGGAATACGAGCAGTAGGGTATCGTCAGCGAAGACATAACAATCAGGAATATGATAACACGCGGGACGGATGCTTGCCTTCATCTCAAACCTTCGCGAGAACGTTACGAACAGCAAGAGAGAGAGAGAGAGAGAGAGAGAGAGAGAGAGAGAGAGAGAGGTTAACAAGGAGCGACGGGGTGAGTAGTGGGAGGAGAGAGATAAGGGGGTGGAAGAAGCAGAGCGAGATGAAAGATGATGAGTGAAGGAGTCGCAGCGACGGCAGGGAGGAGGGCGCTTAATTAGAGCCAGACTTCCGTAGGATGCTTGAGGCTTCCCTACGCTCTAAACTTCTATCTTACCACAGTTTATCCGCGTAAAGTGGCTATCTCGAAATTACCCTCGAAATTATATCGAATTTCGGTGCTGGCCGCGTTTCACTCGATCCATCATCGTGTACGAAGCACTATATATATATATATATATATATATATGTCTATCTATCTTTTTCTTTCTATTTCTCGATATCACTCTATGAAACTTTCTTCAACTCTTTTGTCACCGAACAAAGTCCATTGTGAATCACGTGCGTGAATATCTATAGTAGTTTAACGCTAGTAGGAAAATCATGATAATGGAAAGAGAGAAGTATTCCTGTCAAGTTTGCTACGCGAAGTCATTTCAAAGACTGAAAACGTCGCGTTAAGTGTATTCCGCACAAGTAATAGCTTGCACGAAGGAGCCAATGTTTACTTTATCCTCACTAATCAAGGGACGTATTTGCGTTTTATAATCCTTGGTCGGTTAAGAGGGTAAAATCTGAAAGCTTAGTGGAATCTCCTTTCGGTCGGATGGGTAATCCCCGCCTCTCCGACCCTCGATTCTCGCTCATTCTCCACTACCACCACCCAAACCAACCCACCCGCCCTATTCCTACTATACCCATCTTTCGTCCTCATCCACCTTAGCCAAGTCGTTCCGGAAGAGGGCCAAGAGCGTCTTCTTATTCGTATAACGCCAAAGACTTAATGACTTATTTTATCCGATAATATTGCGGCGCAACGTTCTACCCAACCGTCCCACTGAATTACCAGTCAGCCGTCTCGATAAAGATCCTCTTAAAATGAAGTATAATGCATCGTGTCTGTTCACGAAAAAAACAAAAAGAATTAAAAAAAAAATCGATCAAGAATAATAAGATCTTCCAGTGGGATTTTAATGATCTTCACACACACAAAATTTGTAGATTAAAGCATTGATTAAAAAAAAAAAGATTGACTTACTTTTTGCCGTAACAATATCGTAGAAACACATGGAGGGTAAAATTGAAAAGAAAAAGAATGAACTGAATATTAAAGAGTACAGCAACACACACATAATTTATGGCGATCAATAATAAAGTAGCACTTTTATTGAAATAAAAAAAAAACCTGGTACTATTTTAACGACTTCTAAATGTGTGTTCAAATAAGTACTATAATTATTTATTTGTTTTAGGAATTACTCTCCTCACTTTCCTATTAATTGATTTGTGATAGTTAAATTATAGAAATTTAGTTACGAAGAGAAATAAAACTAAGTTTTGTTATTTTTATCTAAATTTAGTTTCTATTTTTTTAAATCGATTCTTACGTCCCTTTTATAGTAATCGTATAAAAATAGCTAGTGTATACAAACGGATCCACGAAAGATGACGTTTTCCAATTAAACGACAGACATGAAGTTCATGTCTCATTTCGAAAGAAATACGAGAACAACAGTGGTGGGTGTAGTCGACGATGGAAGAAGGTATGTTTTAAAGGGACGAGCAGGAGTGCACACGCAGATCGAATAATTGATAGACATGAAGTGTATCGCCGGTCTGGCTGCAGGAAACCCAAAGGGAAAGGCTCAGGCTGGTCTATCTTATCGATAATTCACTCGACTTGACCGTCCTGCGTCGACCTGTAGCTAGCTGCTAGCTAGCTAGCAACACGACGCTCGTCCCCGTGCCTCCTTCTACTTACCCCTCCCCCCAACCCCACTCCCACCCTCTTCAAGCTATTTGTATGATTAATGGCTTTATAATGACCATGCCTGCTCGCGATTCTGCTCTTAGAAACGGAGCACGAGCTTCTCTCCTTCTCTTCTAATTCTCTCTCAATATCACGCAAGGAAAAAAACCTTTATTTTTTTTTTTTTTTTATAATTATACAACGGTTATCGATATCAAATTAAAATATGAAACACCTGAGATATTTTTTTAGACTAGCTGAGATTTTTTTTTCTATGGAAAGGCTAACGGGTGTGTTTAACCACTCCAAACTCCCCCCCATCGATCGGTGTAAAATTTCTCCGTGACTTCCGTGAAAGCGTCTAAATTACCGAGCAACCAAATCGAGCTATCGAATCGACATCCGTCATGCGAACGTCACTCCTACTCTTCTATAGCAACTACTATTATACGTGGGTAGTAGGTACTCGAACTCCATCCACTCGAGTTGTAATTCTCCGTAAGGCATGCGACCGGCACTCGAACGACACGACATCGCGCTAACTGCTAGCACCGTTTTCTTTTTCTCGATTTTTCATTCTTCCCTTCCTCCCTGCACCCCCCTAAACCCTACCATCCAGTGGTAACTTCGATCGGTAACGTGCACGAAACAAAACCACGCTTTTCTACGTTTGTTAGTAAGAATGATTTAAACGACAAAAATATTTATGTACTTACGCAAAAAATCTTATGGTGTACGAAAACTATGTATGGTGTTTATCCTTATGATAAAAAAGTTGTTTGAATAAATCGATTCTTTTTCCAATAGAAAAAAAAATATTCGGACTTAGGAACGTTACGTGTATGTAAGACACGATCTAAAGCGTGCCAAGGTTTAAATCGCACTGATTGTAAACAACGACTTACGTATATCCAAGCATAGAGGAGGACACGTGGCCCCCGCGACACAGCTATTCTACAAGACGAACAATGACGATTGTGGTGGTGGTGGTGGAGGTGGTAGAAAGTAGAAAAGGAAAAAAGGAACTACATATAATAAATGTGGTAAAGGTTGAAAAAAGATACGAATGATCCTCCTTTCTTTCTATCTACCTACGACGATATTTCTTCGATATTAGCTTTCATATATACGTATATTCGTAACCGACCTATACGTATAGAAGATATCCAAGTAAACTACGTGGCTTACAAGCACGTGGGAAAACGCGCGTGCGAAACAAGCGTCAGACGGCGACCGCCTCAACAGGGTTGCCGTTCATAATGCATGGGCAAACGTACACGATGAGAGAGAGTGAGAGAGAGAGAAAGAGAGAAAAATACGCGTTTACCACTCCGACGTATCCCCGACCAAATAACACGAATTTGTGGCTAATTTCATGAACGATCGTCGCTCTTAACGGGGAAGATGGGTGGGTGGGTGGAAGAGGTCAGCACAAAAAAAAACTAGAATTCTCCGTTTTTTCTAGGTTGTTTCTATAATACACTTAAACGAGACACCTAAGACTCAGAAGAATGAATAAATGCAATTTTGTTTATTTTTCGTTTTATAATTTTTTTGATGATAAAATATAGCGGTGAATGAACGATAATGTAACTAACGTGACTTCCTTGACCCGCGTTCGTTTATTGATATTTCCTCTAAGTGGCTCTATACGATTCCAAGTTCCTCCTAATGCATATATAAATCATGACGGTATATGCGTACAGCGAATATAAAACCTAAAGTAAATATAAACTACAATAGGAGGAGGTGGCAGCTTACCTTAAAGCAAAAGTTTGTAACTGCGATAGTACGTGCCACTATCGGAGGATAGATAGTTTACAACGTTTATAAAGTAGCCGTAAAAGAGATAAAAAGAAAGCGAGATGATGATAGAAAAGGAGAGACAACAAAAGAAAAAAAAAGGATATGATGAAATAAATTGTGACGATGCAATTATCCATACGAGTGTGCAACATTTGTGGTGGAAAATCGAAATAAAATAAAAATCCATGCTCTTATATACCGGGGGAAAGAAAAAAAAAGAAAAGAATACCTACGTTAAAAAAACGTAAAGATCGATACATTATTATTACGATCGAACATTCGTAAAAAAAAAAGACAAAAGAAAGAGAAGGAGAAAGGTAAGAAAGAAACAGTTGAAACCGCGATAAATTAGAGGGCTCGAACGAATAGAAAGAAGGAAAGAAAGAAAGCATAGAAAAGGAAAGAAAAGGAAAGGAAAGGAAAAAGAAATAAATAAAAGAAGAGAGAGAAAGAGCGTGACGCTTTTTAAAGGCCATGATTTTCTGGTGAAAGCTCGCGTTTCAGTGCCGCGATGGAAGGAAGGGTGACCCGGTGCGCGGCCGCTCCGTTTAGCCGCAACCTGGTAATTACCTGTAGGGCATAATTGTCATCCCTTACGTTTTCCAGGACGCCCTGGCCCTCTTCTTTCCTCCTTTCTCGCAGCACGGGCCAGCACCCTTATTCGAGCGGCAGCCCTCAACCACCAGTCGCCCCCACATACAATGGGGGCGTCGGGTCACGCGAGGCACGGCCTGTCGCAAAAGTCCACGCGACGCGCAGAGAACCACGCAATGCCGAAACAACACCGACTTACCTTACCTATATCAGATTTCTAATTACTAATTTACTCCCAAGACTAAACCCCCTTGTACCCCGCAATCCCCACCCTCTTCTCTCACCGTCAATTCTTGCGAGCCAACGTAACTGAGCGAACCAATTTCGATCTCTTTGCGTTTTCCACCTACCATTGGACTTTCTTTTTCTTTCTCGACTAATTCTTGTGTAAATCACACACACACATATAGACACACGCTTCTGATATTTTTTTATTTCTTAAATTTTGGTTTATTCGTTCATTCGTTCACTTACCGTTTTTTGATGACGTTTCAATGGGAATAGAAATTTTCTGCTTCTCAGCGTAAGTTTGTCTAGACAACGTAGTATTTACCTGAAATCAGACAAAAAAGAAATAAAATAGTATAGTAATTAGTGTTAGGACGTTGAACGTACGATTTACAATTTCTTCCAGTTTGGTAAATGGATAGAAAAGGAATAAGGGAAAGGAAAGAGAGAATAAGGTGGAACGAGTACGGCGAAGGCCGACATAATTGCGAAAATTAATTATCGCCATGCACGAATGTCATGTGTCTTCCTGTAATTACCCGGCGGGCATAATTTAAAGCAGTACGAGTTGTTAACAATATCTCGTTCTCATTTTACATTATGTATAAGTAACAGAGACACTTTTAAAATAACTTGAAAATATTTTGCTAGTTCAATGGAAGAATATATGCAAATATGTACATTATATCTATTGTAAAAACTGTCAAGAATATGTACAAATTCATTATTTATAAAAAAATTAATTAATACACTACAATACAATTTTAGAATATTTTATATTTCAAATAGATCGGTGTACGAATACTTTTTACACCCATTGTATTAGGTGATCCTAAAAGTTTCTTCTTTTTTTTTTAAATAATTTTACGACCACAATATTTCTTATGTTAATTATTATTTTTATTAATATAATATAATATATAATAATTTATAAAAATAATAAATTAATATAATATAAATTATTATTATTAATTGGCATTAGGAACTCAAAAGTTCATTGCATACAGTAAAGAAAAAGGTAATATAGAGTAGAATCGATATTATTTAATAAAATAACATAAAAAATATTACACATACATTTTTATATTATGCAACTTATCACAAAGAAAAAGAAAGAAATTTTCAGGACGACCTAATATATATCATAAACAAATAAAAACAAAATTACTTTAACTTCATTATAACAAAATTATTTATTATTTTGATTTACTTAATTTGCAAAAAGTATATAGTCGAATTTTTCCACGATAGAATAAGAACTTTCTTTCTATATATATATATATATATATATGTATATGATACCATAACGTCTCTATACCCTTCGCATATATCTATCATCGTGAAAAATAAGTTTTATCGTTCACCGTTGTGCTTCATATCGACCTGATAATTCCACTTTTACCCGTGTATCGTCGCTATTATTTTACGAAGTAATAGAAACTCCTTCTCGATAGCGTGCCTCGTTGGTTGGTATTTTTTTTCTCTCTCTTTTTTTTCTTTCTTTCTTTTTTTCTATTTTTTTATATTCTTCATCGAGAACAATTTAAATTCGACGAATATAAAACACAAAGTTGATAAAATAGAGAGTCTCGCGCTAATCGATTAAACTCAACTCCTTAAACGTCATTATAGTCGTTGTTAAATGTAACGATCACAAAAAAAAAATTATAAAAAAAGTAAAAAAAACTCTAATAGAGAAAATTTCATATTCTCACGTTTAAGAGTTGATCATGAGAGAAATTTTGCTACTATTATTATTCGAATTTCATGAGGAACACGTTACACCATTTACTTACTACCGTTTAACCACTTATCACGTCGGATCTTGGCACTCTCATGGTACGCGTAACGCGCCTAAAGGCAGATTCGCGAAGATAGATAGAGAACACAACGTACATAAAGATATCTGGTTTGTGTTCTAGTTAAAATGAGATGAGAGAAATGATACAGAAAGAGATAGATAGAGAGAGAGAGAGAGAGAGTGTGTAAGATAGTGTAAGAGAAAGATAGACAACCCCATAAGATGACGTTAAACTCGCGTATCCATTTACGTCGAGCGAATGTAAGTGGCGTTGCTTACGCGCCTACTACCCCCGGCGCATCGTGTTCATCCTTCAACCACTACTACAATCCCTACATCACACACCAACAAAAGGCTCGTGAGGCCTTCTCCTCCGTGATTGCGCTCGCATGCTTTAGAAACATATCTGGAGGATATCAAGTCTTCTCTACTCTAACAGGCTAACCGCTTATATCGACGTGAGTGTTACCTTTCGAGCTTCCTTTTGCATGAAAATATATTTATCAAACACGATTGGTAGATTCGATTATCGACTTATCGTATTATTCGATAACATTTTCGATCATTTAACGTTTTCGATCATTTAATGATGATTTTAACCTTTTTAGTCTCAGGGGGTATTGAAAAAACGATTTCTTTAAATGAAAACAAAATGTGCTGGGTTTTCTCAACATAAAATCTTAAATAGTTAAGGTCCTCAAAAAAAGGAATTCTTGAAAGAAAGAAAAGAATCTCAATAAATATTCGAAGTTAAGGCTTCGTCATAGCGTTACGAGCCGTGATGAATTGTGATAGATATGCAAGAAAGAAGGATGAGAGGGTGGGAGGGATCGTTACGAGAGAAGAGAAGAGAAGAGAAGAGGAAAGAGAAGAACGGGTTATAGGTTAGGTGAATATGCCAAGGGGCTTTTCTGCTTGGCTCTGATGTGGTCTGTGGCCCGAGCTTAATAACCCTCGGCCCTCGACCTCCTCAAACAAACGCTTCTAACCATTGCCTTCCTCTCACTCTTTTGGCCCTGCCAACTCTCGAGAATTCGAAGGAAGGATGTGTCTGCGTTCTCGAGCAAAAGACAATGTCGAATATGAAGAAATTGCAAAAAATATTTGCCATAGATATCCTCCCTTTAAAACAAAACCAAAAACAAAAGAATTGTATCTCTAATGTTGTAAAATGTACAAAAGATGAGAGTAAGAGTGTACTTTAATAAAAAAAAAAACCAAAAAAATAACAAAATAAGGTAAAAAGGAAATATAGAGAGAAAGCGTGGAATGCTACGCGAAACGCGGTATCGGATTATATCGTTACGCTTAGCACGATCACGTGTAGGAGGAAGCAATGCAAGCTTTAAGAGGGGTGAAGGGTGAGCAAGTGGGCTCATCGACTGGCACAGGGTAGTACCGATATTACCCCGCACTCGCAGCCGTCCCGAGCGGGCAAACGATGGAGAAAGGAAAAGAGAAAGAGACAGAGAACGCGAATGCACACAAGACTGAGAGAAATGGATAAAGGGATAGAGAGGGAGAAAGAGATAGGAGCATGTAGGCTCGCAGATACTCACTTCCCTTCCGCGATCAATTAATTCCGGACACTAATGCTTTTCTGAAGACACACACCGAAGCAGCTCGGCACTCGGCCGATAACCAACTATTCCAAAAGAGAGACAGAGAGAGAGAGAAAGCCGTCCGTCCGAAGGAACCATCGAATTTCACGTCACGCGATTCCTTCACCGATGCATTTCTCTTCCTCAAGGGGAACGCTGAAAATAGGATTGCGGTTGCGCGCAAGAACTCGTATTTCAAAAGATAAATACTTTAATTTTTTTTCATTCGAGAAACAAAAAGGAACAAACGAATAAGATGCGATAGGTAGATAGGTAGGTAGTCTGGTCCAGCTTGAAAAAAAAGAGACTGCCCTTTTTTCGGAAAAATCTTTCTCAAAGTTTTCGTATTAACTCTAGCGACCATGTACGATATTATTCTTCTGGAGATCTTAAGAAATCCTTCGGATTTATTGAGTCCCGCGGCGTTACGTTGAATGCTTCGTAAACGGGGTGGGAAGGGGGGGTGTTACGTTCCCAAGATACAATAAATTATCCACTTTTCCATTCTCAACCTCCCTCTCTTTCACTTTGTTATTAGCTTTCACTATTTTCGGAAAATCGCAGATGACTCTTGGCCCCTAATAGGACCCCCCCCCTTTTTGGCGCATTACTACTTTGCTTCTACACTAACAACGAGCACCAGAGAGAGAGAGAGAGAGAGAGAGAGAGAGAGAGAGAGAGAGAGAGAGAGAGAGAGAAAGAGAAAGAGACGAGGACAGGAAAAGAGGGCCCCGTCTCTCATTCCCAAGAGTATTTTAATTGTGAGAGACAGTACCGGGAAAATACTCGAGCAAAGTTTCCTCCGTTTCCTCAAACGAGAGAGCATATCACAGGAATTTCAGTGTACCACCAACACCAGTAAGCATTCCGATCACCGACTCATATCTTTCGCCAACACCTACGCCATTTCCTCGTCACCCTAACCATCCACCGATCCTACCCTGCATTCCCTGACTTAATTTCGAAAGCAAAATTAAGTACCTACGAGAGATGGTAAATACAGTTACCGAGACTCGTGTTCGTTCTTCGAGAGACGTTCGTTGCTCTAGCTGGGCGAAAGGTAAACTTCCTGCTTGGTTACGTTTTCTTTACTCCGATTGCTATAATAGAAGAAGAAGAAGAAGAAGAAGAAGAAGATGAAGAAGAGGATGAAGACGGATGAAGACAGTGAATGGTTGAAAACACACAGGATGCACATCCCTCCAAGTAAAGATATCACCCTTTTGCGAATGAACTCTTCTTTATTCAAGAACGAAAAGATAACGTCGCTTAGAATACACCAGAGACCGTCGATATCGGTGGAATGTTGCTGTTATCTCTAACCCGATCGCGTGTAATTAAAAGCTCTGCACGTTGAAGCTTGAAATAGCAGGAAACGACGTGGCTACAGGTTTTGAGAAGCCTTTCGAACGTGACGTTGATCCCTCTACCTACCCCCCGTTGCGACTGTCGCTCACAATTAACTGTCCCGAAGGATCTGCCAGCTCAGAAGAAGAGTAGGAGTAGCTGGAAAATAGAGGAGTAGAAGAAGAAGAAGAAGAGAAAGAGAGATGATGAGCGAAATAAATGACGAGAAGGAAAGAAAAGGGAAGGGAGAGAAAGCTCCTGCTTGACGGCACATCTTACATGACAGTCTTTGTATTAACTATCAGGTAACTTCTTCCTGTCAACCCTTTTCCCATCCTTCCTTTCCTCTTACTCTCTTCGGTGCTTCTCTTTATCGTCCCGTGGACCTCTTTATTCCAAGCATCCGTTGCTGGATAGCGAAGGAAGGAACTACTAGACATTGAGAGATAAAGAGAGTACAAGAGAGAGAGCAAGATAGACGAGGAGAAATAGAAACGAATTAGCGCTGTCAGGACAAGTGCTAATCTCGTAAAGAGACTTGAAATACGGAGAGAAAATGGAAGAGTGAGATAGGACGAAGATACTTCTTCTTCCTTAAAACAAAATAAGAGAGAGAGAGAAATGAGACGTCGACGCAATTATCTGGAGCAATTGCAGTTGCGTTAGTTGTAACGCAAGAAACTACAACGATCTCTCTCTCTTTCTCTCTCTCTCTCTCTCTCTCTCTCTCTCTGTTTTGACAAAAATAGGATTAAAAATTAAAAAATATTTCAACGAGTATTTTGAAAATAATTTGTACCTTTTATTAGAAAGGTTTTTTTTGACTCTTCTCACACGTATTTCAGTATAGAACAAACACACTCGTGCATTTTCCCGAGTAAAGCGTGAATGTTCGAGCGAAGGTACTTTAGCCTTAGGCAAGGACAGCTCATTAATATTTAGACGTATTTTGAGCGGCGAGCCAGCATAACCAACACCACATCGTCACTAACACTAACACCAATGTATAAACTACTATCTCAGACCTCATTGCCATCGTCGCTATCGTCGACGCTATACATAATTATACGCATGAGATTGGTGAGCGTCGACCGAACAACACAATCTTGATACGCTCTCTCTCTCTCTCTCTCACTCTCTCTCTCACTCTCTCACTCTATCTTACACTTCGTGTATTAATAATTTTCTAAAAGGTTTCTTACTTTTTTTTTGTAATCAACAAATGAATTGTGAAAAGAACAAAATATTAATAAAAATAAACTTTGTATCATAGGGAAGTTGGACAAGTGAAAAAATTAGAATCTATTGTTTTGATCTTGTTGAACGTTTCGTCAAATAAAAATTAGGACTTTTTCAGGACTATAAAATACAAAAATTACATAATCTCAAAAATAATTAATTCTTTGAAATATTAAATATATAATAATATCTTTTTATTTATACCTCGATCAGCAATATTTCGAATCTTCAATATATTACTAAGACATAAATTATATAATATATATTTTTTTATTATAATATTATTAATAATAAATAAATTAAAAGTATAATTATATTATTATATAATTATTATTTAATATTATTATAATTATATAAATTAAAAATATTAATTTAGTTCAGAAATTATATTTTTCTTATCATCGATGATGGAAAAATGTCGATCTATCTTTAAAAATAATAAAAAATAAAAACAAGGAAATAGAACAACGATATTTTTTAATAATAGAAGATAAGAAAGGAGACTATTGGGCTGAAATACGAAACGAACGACAAACGCATCTAGAAACATCTATTTCCCAAGGAGAATCGATTACCACGAGTTTGAAACTTTATGTCACCGGTCCTCTTCCCAGGCTCCACAACTACCGTCGGTCCTCTTTCGTTCATCTTACGAAGACAACGACGACGACAACGGCTGTGGCACTACCAACCAACAGGATTACGTTGAAGAACGAAAAGAGAACGAAGAAAGAATGAGTTTAGTATAAAGGAAAAAGAGAAGAGAAAGAGAAGAAAAAGAGAAGAGGAGAGAAGGACGAAAGTCTGTAAATTTTCTTACATTTTATGAGCCATCAGAATTTCATAACCTCGAGCCAGTACTCGTGGTACTTTGCACGGGAAAAGTTTCCGTTGGTTCCACTCTCGTTCTCTTCCTTTCTCACTCCGTTTTCTACTATCGATTCTTCTCTCTTTCTCTCTTTATTTCTTTCTTTATTTTTCTCTTTCTTTCCCTTTCATTCTCTCTTTACAATTTTACATAGAAATATTTTTTCTTTATATCCCCAAAGTAACAAATAATAAGTTTAAAATATATAATATATATATTTATTTATATTTATTATTATATTAGTAATATTATAATATACAATACTAATAATTTATATAAATATAAATTATTAATATTAAGGTCTTTATATTTAAATAAATTATAATAATTTACTTAAATATAATTTACTATTATATTATTACATATAATATTATAATATTTTATATATATGTTGTATATATATATTATATTATTGTAATATTATACATATAATAATTAATAATAATATATAATACTACATAATAATATTAAATACAATATTAATATTACAATATTATATGTATGTATAATATGACTAAATGTATATATTTGTAATAAAATATATATATATATAATATATTAGAGAGAGAGGGTAATAGAATATATAATTATAAATAAAATCACGATATGAAGATGAAAGATGAAAAATCGAGAATCGTTTTTGTTTATTTTAAATTGTATTAATCAATAATTCTTATCCCCATATTTGATTCGAGTATAGAACTTAAATGACGGTATTTCATCCCTCTGGCTTACACCGAACGCATTAATCCTACATTTTGACGGTAGTGATTAACCAAATACCTGGTATAGAGGTGCAAGCTCATGGAAAAGCTTTAACTGACGTGCTCGCGTGTTTCACGGTCGCAGTTTCGCGTGACTTTACGTTTAAATGGCTTGACCGCCTTGACGCGATCCGCCAATCGACGACGAGTCATTAATTCAAGACTAGTTACTCAACTGGCAACTTTTTTTTAATCGACGTTCCTTTTTACCTTTGCATGTTAAGTTTTTCTTTTTTTTTTTATCTGCCACTTCATCTTCGATATCGTTAAGGAACAAAATTTAAATTTTGAAGCTTGAAATTTTAAGCAAACGATTAATAAATCATCCTACTCTTTATAAATATTAAAGAAAAACGAATGTTAATTAACATTATTCTAAAACTACCTTGTGTTATTATTCGTTTAACAAAAACTTTATATTGCAAACCATAATGTGTGGCTTTGGCTAATGTTGAAAGAGAAACCATTGAAATGAAAAGAAAGGGAAAAAACGTAAAAAAGAGAGGAAGAAAGAGAAAAGCAAGTAGAAAAGCTCAACGCCGTGTCGGCCATATTGTCAGAAAAGTTTCGACCCACCTCTTAAAATATAAATGCTCGTGTTTGCACGATATAAAAGGTATATTTTTTTCTTAAAATAATTATATTTCATTAAAAATAATAATAGTAATAATAACTCGTACACATACACACACACGCGCACACACACACTCACACACACACACACACACAAGCACAAATGTGAAGAAATATCATTAATTAAATCGTGTAAGATATACACCCACATTACGAATAAACTGTTAATACAATTTACACGTATGATAAGAAGATCTTCGAGAAAATAAAAAATATTTTTATTCTTGACAGTTTCTTCCAATCAGCACTAGAAACACGCGCGACAAAATAATTGCAGTCATTCGGAGCCATTCGCTTTATTGAACGAGATAATCTCATCGCCCTACTTTCACGTCCTATCCATTTTATCCTCCTACGTGACGCGTAATCATCCACAGCAAGGATATTCCACCAATAACGGATAGAAAGAACATTTATAGAAATAAAGATTGATATGAAAAGATATATATATATATATATATATATAGATAATATCGTGTGTGATGCATTTAACGCTAGAACTTTATCAAGTATACCCTGTATCCACAGAAGAATCTATACGAAAATAAAGTTATAAACAAAATGATATAAATATAAAAATTATAAATAAATATAACAAATTTGGAAATATGTTTAATTATAAATAATGATAACAAATGTAAATGTAATTAATCAAATAGCAAATTAATTATATAGTATATTTACAAAAAAAAAGAATCTATACAAAAATAAATGAAAGACAACCAGTTATAAAAAAATTATATAAATATATAAATTACAAATATAAAAAATTTGGTAATATATTTAATTATAAATAATGAAAACAAATGCAAGATATATGTAATAAAGATATTATATGCAAATAATTAAATATTGCACATAAAAAAATTTACGAAAATAAACGAAAAACAACCAGTTATAAAAAAAAAAATTATATAAATATATAAATTACAAATAAATATAAAAAATTTGGCAATATGTTTAACTATAAACAATGAAAACAAGTGCAAATATAATTTAATTAAATATCATATATAGTAAATTTATGAAAAAAATTATTAAAATATAAAATAAAATCATTGCATTTTGAAAAACACGTATACATATGCTAGGATTCTACGAAGAACGTAAAACGATATTTCACCGAAACAAATCATGTGAAATGGTTTAGAAAGTATCGAATCATTCGCATGTTTGTTGAATGTAACACCGAGTACACACGTAGATTTAGTTCTTTCATCTTTCCTCCTATCTTTTTGACTAACGTGCTTGTAACCATCCGAGTGTGTATTCAACTCACTCGACTACGACACCGTTACTTCTTTCCATGAGAAAATACTTCCGCGCGATTTATATTCTATCAATGAAAAGAAACATTACTTCCTTAACTCTTACGAGTCGTGAAAATAGATTTTACGATGAAACTCGAAGAAGCTACGAACGAAACGAGGGAGTAAGTACGTGGCGAACGTTAAGGAAAAAGAAAACATGGCGTCGTCTTACGGAGAACTTAGTAGGAAAGGAAAAAAGGGGTAAAAATATAATGTGTGTGATTTTACTTACTTTTTTCTTCCACTTTTTGTCTATTTCTTTATTATTTTTTGATTTTTTTGTCAAGATGAACGAAAAGTTTAATTTAGGTCTTCATTGAACCGAGGCAATACTCGGAACTCGAGTCACGTTGATCGAAATGGTATCGCGTCCGATGTTACCGATATATGTATATAAAAAAGAAAAGAATGAAAAGAAGAAAACGATATCCGATGTAATGTGTAAGATCACGCGTTAAACCGTACACGCGAAAATCGTCGGACGTGGATAATATCGTCCTCGGCTAGGTCGGTCTAACGTAACGATCCCCGCTCATGCCGTGAGAATCTCTCGCGGGCACTTGTCTTGGGTAGCCGGCAGGAGCTGCGGGGGCTCCGGAGGAGGAGGAGGAGGAGGCCAGGCTAACATAGAGAGGAGCCAAAGATGGGGAGTGGGGGTCAGGAGGAGAGAACGGGTGGTGGTGATGCCAGCGATGGTGGTGGTTGCCGGTGGTGGCGGTGGTGCCGACGGTGGCGGTGGTGAACCAGAGAGGGACGAAACGGGAGAGAGAGGAAGAGAGGGCGGAGGTATTCTGCCCCACCCGTACTCTACTCTGATTGGACCACCTCCGTCTGAGTACCCTGGCCATTCCTCTCCTCCACTTCACTCCTTCCTCCTCCTCCTCCACCACCCTCTTTCTCCTTCGCGTCTCTTCCTACATCACCTCACCTCTTCTTCCACCTCCTTTCTCATTCTCTCCTCCTACTATTCCTTTCACTTCCTTCTCTACTACTACTACTACTACTACTACTACTACTACTACACTTCTCGTTCGCACCACACCTCGTCGCGACCAGAGAAGAGAGAGAGAAAGAGAGAGAGAGAAATGCTCCTAGGTCCGCTTTCTCTTCACGGAGAGAGGCTGTCCGCGTAAGAACACCCGCCTCTTTTTCGATGCACCGGAAAACAGGTATACGAAAGCACTAACGTGGGGATTCAAGCTTTCCTACTGGTTCCCACTCTAGAAATCATCGTCCTTGACTACAATTTCTCTCGCCTTTTATTTCTCTCTACTATCTCTACTTCCAACGACTACTACTACTACTTCTCCCACGTAGAATAAGAACCTCCCTTTTCTTGCCACTTGAATTTTTCCAAATTCTGTATAGTGACCGTACATGTTCCAATGAACATTTTACCCTCTAAAAGCTGTCTTGGACGTTCTCCTTAAGGATTTAGTAAACTGGATATATCTATACTTAGATATATAGGTATACGTATATGAAACTAGCCACTAGCAACGAAGATGTTAATGAACCGTTACTTTTCCGAGTATATAATGTACTTCTAGGAAAATCAATATATATATAATCTTTCTTCAATTTTGTATCACACATAGAGAGTTCCTGTTTAAAACCTTAAACGTAACATCAAAAATAAAATTTTCATATATACCTACACTTATATATATATAAGTGTATATAATATATTATATATAAGAATCGAAAATATCGAAGAAAGTTCGATGAACCGAAATTCGAATTTCTAGATGGAACTAATAGTAATATCGAACGAAATGCACGTTTCTGCGATAAATCAAGACATTACCGATGGAAAATACTAATGCAAGAAATGGTAGACGAGACGAGACGAGGGTTCGTGGAAGATGAGCAAATGCCTCAAGGTGACGGCATTTTGATAATTGGAAACCAATGAACGAGGCAATGGAAGGGTTTTCAAGGGGAGGTGGAGAAAGGGTTAAAAATCAACCCTTCTACTAGATCTTCCTTCAGGAAGTCCTAATAAAGCGAGCCTTCGCCGTTGTCTTCCGACGTGCATGCCTCCGCATTGCATTAATTGCCTTGCTTCTCTTTCCACGACCTTCCCATGTCTCTACCCCTCTTCATCTTCACCCCTTCTTTCTCATTTCACCTTCTATTTTCTTCTTTCAACGCGTCTAACAGTTACTATTCCAACGATAACACATTCTTCGACAAATTGAATCACGCTATCGCACAAACCAACCAATCGACGAACAGAATTTGCACTTGAATTTTACGAACGATTGCTTTAATTTTTGCTAACGGAACTCTTCTTCTATCGTGCCAAAAAAAATCTCATCTTTGAATCACGTCAACGTCAAAGAAAAAAAAAACCAACTATGGTGTAGCCTCATATATAACAAAATTATAGATAAAACGATAAGCTTTGCCAAATTCACAACTAAACTGATAATAAAAATAGATAAAAAACAAGAAACACTATAGAATTATTCAATGTTTCCAACATTTCGTGCAACCCTTCTATAATGTTCATTAATAATTTATGATATTGATCATTCCTCTAGGTGGTCGCCGTCGCACTACATATATATAAAGTAGTAAAGATATGAAATAAAGCGTACTGCAGACGCGACAAATTTATTATTTCTTTCTTCCTTTATCACGTGTCGAGTTATAAAGTCATGAAGTTTGAGTATATATACTTTTGCATAACGTGTATCTCTTAAACGATAAATCATGCGACGATTTATGCTATGTGACGAATTGGGTTTGAAAGTATTATAATTATTATAGTTATGTTAATGAGTGAAAAGATTAATCGAAAATGCTATGATATTCTCATTTAAATTAAATAAAATTAATCAATCCATAGTAACGAATAAAATAAATTTTTTCTACGATCAAAACAAATTTTCTAAAAGCAAAAATGTGTTAAGTTGTTTTGAATATTAATTTGAAATGTATTAGAGTTCACAAACGTCGGGGGGACCTCAGTCTGTAGTTTTAAGGTTGGCCGAGGTTAGGGCCGCTTTCGGTGTAATTCCGCTAGATAGGCCTCGAATCGATATAATCAACGAACGCACGATTCAAGGGAGATTTCAAACCCCCTTCCTTCCCCGATGGTCGCTTCACCGCGCGCAATTCAGTTTCCCTTTCCTTTTTGTTAACTCTAAAACTCCTTCCTTGACTACAACTATTCCTGAAAAGCGTAACTGTTTGGTAAAACGATAGGATTCGTTGATGTCGAGTCATTCAGTGAATCTTCAATTGTAATTAATTTTGTTTAAACGTGTAATTATTTCTCAATTAAATAAATTAAATTAAATATAGAAATGTAGGGGTATATTTTCTCGAAGAATAAAAAATAAAATAAAATGATTGATTTGTTATACGAACAATTACTTACATATTAAAAATGATGAAATATTATTAGAAGAATCTTATGTAAAAGTCCCCCTTTAAAAACAACTAATGAATTTTCATCATTCCATTGGAATGATATCATCTCACTTCTTCTTCTTCTTCTTCTTTTTCTTCTTCTTCTATTTCCTCGTAAGCACTCGAAGAATTCCAAAGATGATTTCAATCCAAACGATCCTTACACACCATATATGTGTACAACTGGAGTACCATCAGCACAGACACTGTGATCTGGTTGGATCATCAGCCAAAATTCTTCGTCATAAGAATACAAGAATAATGACGATGAACACGATTACGAAGGATAGTGATAAAAATATGATATCCGATGCACGAAATAACGGAACGGAGACAACGAACGTGGGTACGAGATGTGGCACAACCCGAGACCTAGACACTACTGAACCAGCCCCATGGCAAACCTTGTTAACGGCAGTCGACAACCAAGTTTAAACTTCGGGTAACAATTCCCCTACCAACTCGCTCTCTATCTCTCTTCTCCTCTCGTGTTCTCTCCCCCCTCTATTACGGCCACAATCTCTTCTCTGTCTGTCTCTCTCTCTCCTCTCTCTCTCTCTTTCTCTTTTGGAAACTCTCGATAACCACAAGATAAAATAATGATTTGAATCATAAATAAAAACAGCTACGATGATTCATCCAGAAATGTAACCAACACTTTTATCAACCCTGTACACAAATTCAGGATACAAAAAATGTCGTCAACACGTTGCTACCAATTTGTTCAACATTTATCAAAGTTGATACGTGAAGCACGAAAATTCGAACACAGTCTGGTTAGACAATAAATTGCGATTCATGGTGATTCTTCGTGGCCGGAAACAGACAAGAAGAGAAGGAAACTCAAGTTCAGGTTTCAGAAGGAAACGGAGGAGCCTCGTGCCGGTTACGAAACTCAGTAACCGTGTAACAAGAAAGAAGTAACTATCGTTCTCAAGCGGACTAGTTTGTTCAATGGCACGGGGGTAACCCCGGTAGTAGAAGAAGAAGAAGAAGAAGAGGGGAGGGTGTCGAAAGGGGGCTGCTTCAGAGGGTGGTTGTGCAAGACGGAAGGAAGGTGAGTCGAAGTTCTTCGCAAGAACAAGAACAAAGTTCCCCGGTAAAGACCCCCCTTGGCTCCTTTCTTACCCTTGCCCCGCTCGTAATCCCCTCTTGCACACCCCTCACCCCCTAAGATGTATGTATATATACTCTCTCGCAAAGATGCACGCAGCCAACAAGGCGAGAGTTTAGATTCACCTTGGAAACTTTAACGAAAACCTTATTCCAAGTACACAATCCGTAATGCACTGTTTGATGCCTATTCTCATTATTTTATGATTCTTACCTAATGATACAAATCGGATTCCAAATATTCGAATCTCTGAATCAGAAATAACATCAGCGTGCAATGAAGTATGAGGAAAAACGTTTTGTTACTTTAAATGATGATAAGTATCGAAAAAATACAAGCATGACCTAGTTTAATGATTAATTAAACAATTATATACCGTATACATATTTATCATTAAAATGAGATTTAATAGAATATAACAATATTCTTTTATATATATTCGAATTAAAAATTAATGTTACAGTTAATATAATATTAATAATTATTACTTACTTATTACGTGTTAGAAGTTAACGCGAAGAAAAAGGATAATGAAGAATTACACGAATCATTCCCTTTTTTTACAAACTCGTTCTATTTTCCTCTTTTTCTTCCTCTTCTTCACCGAGATATAATTAAGTTCTTTTTCTGTATTATTTGTTTTAGCTTTCGGATAAAACTCACGAGTGAATATTTAAAAAGAGGAGCCGTAGATCCGTGATCAACGTTAGCCAAGGCAACAACGCGAGACACCGTCCGAACCGTTCGCGCTGCGACATAGACGAAAAGCACCGATTTTCCACGAACAGCCCCGAGAGGTCGTACAACACCGGGAGCGTCAGAAGGAGGCTGGCTGGACGAGGATGAGGAGGAGGAGGTTGGGAGGGAGATAGAAAGAGGAGGTGGAGATGGAGGTGGTAGAAGTAGTCGGAGAAGGATTTCGATGGTGGGTATCGGTGAGGAAGGAGGACTGCTGGTGCTGCTGCCGCGTCGTATGCCACCGAGTTTGAGGAGCTGTGTGCGCGCGTTCGTGAGGAGTTAGATTAGAGGAGAAGAGAAGAGGGAAGAGATGAGAAAAGCAGGAGAGGGAGAGAAGCAAAAGGTGGCTTGGATGTGCGCTGCTAACTCTCTCGTTCTCTTTCTCTTTCTCTCTCGTTTTCTCTTTCCTTTGACAGTATTGGTGAGAGTAAAACTTTTCTCGCTTGTGTTAGTACGCACGCATCGACTCGCCTCGACGAGAGAAAGAGGAGGAGGATGAGGATGAGGAGATGGAGGTGGAGGTGGAGGTGGAGGTGGAGGTGGAGGTGGAGGTGGAGATGGTAGGATGAAAGAAGAAGGAGAGAGAAAGAGAGAGAGGAACGGTTAGGTGGAGGAAAAGGAAGAAGATAGGGCGTAGTACGATTTTGCTGCTACGGAGAGGAGCTTCCAAGCAAAACGCGTGGTCCACCTTCGAGTTATTTCTTTTTCTACTACATCGGTACCTCAGTTCCCTCTCTCACTCTCTTTCTCTTTCTCTTTTTCCATTCTTCAATATAACCCTGCACCCCCGTTCAAAGCACCCACTTGCTACCCACCTCCACCTACTTCTCCACCTCTTCCATCTATACCACCTAGACGGCACAAATTATTACCCGTCGCAGGTGCATTTTTTCCAATTCTCCTCCTTTTCTTCTTTCACCCAAACGTTCGCCTCTCATTTTCTTTCTCTTTCTCTCTCTCTCTCTCTCTCATTCCCTTTTCCTTTTACTTCTTTCATTTCCTTTATTTCTCATCGCTAGCGTTTTTTTTTCCAACGTCCATCGTGCAACAAGAAGTTATGAGATCTCAAAGGAACGGCCATTCGTTTCGTGCAATTGACAGCAACGAGAATATGGCTGCTGTCCGAACTTCGATACAATATGCGTCTTATCTCGAACAATATTATTATTATATTCGTGAAACAACAAATCGATGAACACAAACTACGATTAAACTCTGATCATATTTTTTTTATTATAAATTAACAATAAGAATTTCGTATAAAACTGTATAAATATAAATTTCCTATTAGCGATCATAGACACATTGAAATATTTACTTAAAACGTAACTACACTTGAGACAGAAATTGAATCGTTGGTTATGAAACTGAAGATGATGTCTTACGATCGCAAAACGTTTCTGACTCATTCGTCGACGTTGGTCGGTCGAGCTACCGAACGTCGAGTTTAATGCAGATTAAGGTGTGCGAGGGGAGAGGGGTGGTGGGGAGCGTCGGAAAGTCCTTTGTAGAACGCTTTTCGTTCGGTATTAGCTGGAAGTAGCTCGTAGAACCGTGGTATTACCTGGAATTACGTCTCAATCTACCGTGGCCGTCGACTAAACTAATATTAAAACTTTTAACGTAGTTAGAGAGAGAGGAGCGCGGCCCGTGGTTGCTTTACCGTCCGTGAAGCTCCGCGTCCTCCTCCCTCTACTTCTACCTCTACCTCTACCGTTCCTTCCCTCTTCCTCTTTTAGCTCCATCAGTTTCTCTCCCTCTTCCCCATGTCTCTCTCTCTCTCGTTCTCTTGAAGCATGTGTGAGTACGAGCTGCATTGACCGGTACTGAACTTTGATGTGTTTCCTGTGCAAAATTCACCTCCGAAGTCATAAATTAGCAGTGGAGACCGATGCGTTTCTCTTTGGTAACCGCCCTTCGACTCATACCAATAAACCGTCCTTGACTCTTACTCTCTTTCTCTTTCTCTCTCTCTCTCTCTCTCTCTCTCTCTCTCTCTCTCTCCCACTCTGAACTTCTGTCTTTAATAAAAAGTGTCGTACTAAGGGAGATCGAGTATTTAAAAAGCGTAGCATTTAACGTCACTGATGCACATGTTTAACGAATTTTTGAATTTATCAACTATCCAGTTATGTAAGCAACTTTTATGTTTTTCTTTTCGAGTATATCGGGTGGTGGGGGGGGGGAATAAATGTAATTTAAATCTAATGATAAGTGTTGGATAATATTTATGGAAAAGTAACATTTACGTTAACTGACTTTTCATAGTGGATACTGTGTGTGTGTGTGTGTGTGTGTGTGTGTGTGTCTTCGTATACTTTCTCCGTTCAAGTCACTTTCTCTCGATTCATAAAAGTGTGACTTTAAAGGAGAGTTTAAAAATACAACGGTACAGAAGTCCGTTCTACTTCTTGTTCTTGTTCTTCTTCTTCTTCTTGTTCTTCTTCTTCTTCAACTACTACTTTTTCTTCTTCTTGTTCTTTTTCTTCTTCAACTACTACTTTTTCTTCTTCTTATTCTTGTTCTTCTTCTAGTACTTCTTCTTTTCTACAACTACTTGTTTTCTTCTTCTTCTTCTTCGTTTTCGTTTTCGTCTTCGTTTTCTTCGAACAAGAACTTTTTGTTTTGGCGCTTAAGGAACGAGCGTGTCCTGCCAGATCAGAGTTACTCCATTTAGAATCTATTAAGTGGATTAAGTTCCACCGATGAAGTAGTCCTTCGTTTTCCACTGTCTCTCTTTCTCATCGACCGGCTACAACTTTTAGCTTTCTTTGAAAGTTGCACGATGAACAAACTATCAGACGATGGTTAAAAGCAGAAATGAAAATTCAGCCTCGTCCAACTAGACCAATACATTTAAGTATTTTCTTCAAAAGATATTGTAAAAAAAGATACATTTAATGATGAATTGTAGAATCGTCAAATTTAGTTCAATCTATTCTCCCTTTCTCTCTCATAACCCCCTTCCTTCCAATTCATTTCACTTTATCGACTATGAAAGTGAATTTTCATTACGAACAATTACATTTTATGAACTTTTATTTATAATAAAGATTTGATTATATTAAAGATTAATTATTTGACATTATAATAATCAATCAAGTATACAAGATTAACCCCTTGACATACAATGTGGAAACGTAATTTATTTCATTCGCCATTGTAAACTTTGACGTATCCAAAACGTCAAAAACTGTTCTTGGTTGTTTCTGTTTTATGAAGTATCGCACGTTAAAAAATTATGAAATTATTATTTTATAGTATTAATTAATTAATTATCAACCTTATTGAATTTTATAAAGCAATGTAAATTTCAAAATAAAACACCGTGCATTTTATTTGTATGTCAAGGGATTAAAAAATTATTAAACAATGTTCACAGTTACAGAAAGCAAACCATCACCATCTATAAATATAAATAATCACAAATAATTTATAAGAATTTTAAAATACGATTAAATGATAATATTAACGAAAAAAGGTTATTACAACATATAAAAACATACAAAATGAAAACTATTATAACTATTAAACAATCCTTCATCCTTATTCGATCGTAAAATTGCGAAAGACCAATTCCAAAGAAGGAAGGAAGGAAGGAAAAAAATAAAAGCAAAATAAAAAAAATAAAGAAAAACGAGAAGAGGAATGTCCTAACAGGTTCATGCCTCGGAGAGGAGTGCTAGGAGGTCCTGCATCTATCGTTCCCTCGTCCCCCACTCTGATTCGCCCTGCGCGTTTGCTAGCTGACTCTCTCCCACCCTTCTCTTGTGCCCGGTCGTGGCACAGGACGAAATCCTAAAGAGAGGAGAGCCGAGGAGAGCATTGGCAATGTTCCGCCGTCCTTTCGTCTTTCTTCTCATCTTCGTATAAACGCCTCTCTCTTTCTCCTATATATATATATGTGTGTGTGTGTGTGTGTAAGTATGTATGTATTTGTAGAAATGTTCTCTCGCGTACTTATGAAGAGAAAGAAAGAGAAAGATATTTCGTTTGTAATCGAATGCGCATGCTCATACCGAGCACAACCCCCCCACCACTCTTGAAAAGCACGACAGGAACTTACCGGGGACAAGCTCCGCGTTCCACGCCTCCTACGATAGGCTTACTTTCGCGAAACTTTTTGCAGCAGTTGCCGTCGTCGTCATTGTAGGTGGTCGTAAGGGTATACGACGTATACACGTCCAAAGGAAACGAAAAAGCTGTACTCTACTCTTCTCTTCTCTTCTCTATTTCTCTCTTCTACTCTCTTCTCATCTTTCCTTTCCTTTCCTTTCCTTTCCTTTCCTTTCCTTTCCTTTCCTTTCCTTTCCTTTCCTTTCCTTTCCTTTCCTTCGGTTCACGATGAGAGGGCTTTCCTGTTCAACAGTACCTTTTCTTTACCCTCCCCCAACCTTATACTACTACTACTACCTTACTCGTTACTTTTCTCTTCGTACTACCTTTCTTTCTTTATTTTTTCTCTTTGTATTTTCTCTTTCTTTTTTTATTATTTTTCTTCTCAGTCATAAGGAACAATAAATGTCCTTACTCTCGAAATTATAAACGGTAGGTACGTCGACTAGAATTCTTTCTTTTTAGAATTTTGTAGATTGGATACATTTCTATATACATTGAATTTATATATAATATATTAAGAAATGTTTAGAAAAAAATTTGTATAAATCGTATTTTTACTTGATATTGTAATTTCGTATCTATTATATCACTAACTCGCAAAGTTCGTGAATAAAAAAAAAGAAAGAAACTTTGAGAAAAATGTAAAGACGAAGTATGTTAACGGGGTGAAATAAAATGGCCGTCATAGAAAAGTTCGAAGTTCAAGTTCGAACATCCCTCGCGAACTACGACCCTCTCTCTCTCTCTTCTCTTTTCGAGGGACTCGTTAACTTCGCGAATTATTTGTGAAGTAAGAACGACGGGGTTGGTGTGTAACGAGCTTTTCATTTGATCTTTTACGAAGAGATTTCTCTACATTGTTTCTCTTCACAGATGTTTTGTTTACACGAATGACAAAATAAAAAAGTTCTTCCTTTTTCTTTTTTTTTTCTTTTTTTACAAATGTATAAACTGCATAATATAATAGGTGAAACTTTTTATGGATGATATATTATTTTCTTTACAAAATTACTTTTATCAAGTAATATTTGTGAATAAAAAATAAAAAAAATAAAAAATATCCCTTAAAAGTATCACGAGTATCATTTATTTTTTTTTATAAATCCTCGTAAAAGGGTGTTACAAGTTTATTATTTGTAAAGTAGAATTTTAATGATACGTAAAAAAAATACACTATACATATACCTAAATCTAATGTAAAAAATAGTATATATACGACGAAAATGTGAGAAGAGAGAAAAATGAAAAAAGTAAAGAAAAGATAAAAAATGGGGGTGGTAGTTAGTAAAGTTTAGTAAACATCAATGATGATATAGAACAGTGATTCCCAAAGGAGGCACCACCGTTCCTTGATGAGTGCTGCAGCGATTCTGGGGAGTGGTTTAATACATATATATATATATTTACTATTAATTGCAATTAAAAATTAAAAAAAAAAAGTTAATTTTCAGAGGTTCCCAGTTTTTGCACTTAACACTTTGTTGACCGGCTATTTTTTTAAGAATTTATCTCATGTCACCGGCTTAATAGCGTAGTAATCTACGTAATTGAATTGACACGTAAAACAATATAAATAATTTTTAATAAATTTTACTTATTATTAGACTTTAAATATTTCTTCGTATGATAAACAATATAACAATAGTACAAAAAAATCTATTATATTTATTTTATATAATATTTTATATATAATATTTATTTTCGCTGCGTTTTCCTTTTAAAAAGCGTGATGCGAAAAAAAAACGCATCACGAGTTAACTCGTGACCGATCAGCAACGTTCGTCCATAGAAACGCGAGTTAAACGTGGGACCGGTTAACAAAGTGTTAAGTAATATTTTTTGTGGAAAGGGGGTGGTAGGACAAAAAAAAAATTTTGGGAACCACTGTCAAGATATGGGTGAGATATGACAAGACAAACATGAACACGAAAGATTGTGTATACAGTATCTGTATATCTGCCTATTTGTTCGTAAATAGAAGAGACCAACACATTGCGTACGAGGGTAAACATTCGGGAAAAGAGTAAATCGTGATAGAGGAGGAAAGAAAAAAATAAAAAAGAAGAAAAAAAAAGATAGGAGTAACATTCGGTGGTAAAACATAGGATATAGAGTCATATATCTATCGGGGGAGAAACGATGATGCCTTCTAGTCAGAGATATAAATCCATCGGTTTCTTCTTCTACTTTTACTACTACTTCTACTTCTTCTATCTTTATCTTTGCCTTTAGCTAGATCGAGACCTCGAGGCGTCTGAGAAACTCTTTCAAAAATCAACGAACCCCTTACACATTTTCGATCTTATCCAACATTGTAGTATTATCCTGATGAAAATCATATTAAAGTTAAAGTGACAAGGTTATTGATTATTTTCTTTATATTTTTTTTTACCTTTACAAAAAAAAAGGTTGTTTATCCATTACCTGCCACAATACTAAAATGCTAAAAAAAATTAAATTATTTGTGTAATAATAGTATAGTATAATTCATATTATATTATGTGTACTATATATTAGTCTAATTATTAGTATAATTAAAATACTATACTAAATATTAGTAATATAATATATTATATATTATATTATAATAAATATATTTTATATATTGTAATATATATATGTATAGTTCTATAATATAATATAGTTATATAATTAAAATAGTATACTATATATTAGTATAATTCATACTAACCAAATAAAACTATTTTTGCTACACACACAATTGTGTTATTTTTTTTTTTTTGTTTAAATATAATAAAATTATTTTATATCATTAAATTATTGATTTAAAATAAAAAATAGTAGAGAATTTTTAATATTTGTCTTTTTATAAATTAGTAAAAATTAAAAAAATTAAAAAAGAAAATTATTTTTATTTTCTATTTCATTTTAAAGTTGCACTTATTAAAAAAAAATAATTTAAATATGTTTCCCAGAATAAGATCATTGACGAGTAATAGGTTAAAAAAAAAATAGAAAAAAGAAAAAAATATGAGTTGAAGGGATCTTTTTTCTTTTAGGATAAGAAAAGGGATTCATTCCGTCGACCTTTCTTTGTCGATTCTCCTCACCCATCGCGATATTAATTGACGCGAGAAATTAGTATCATGATCCCTGGGAAAGATTGATCGCGTAATGAGAAATCCCTAATAATGACTCCGCGTCGTTTTGGAAAGTGTACGAGAGAGAGAGAGAGAGAGAGAGAGAGAAAGAGATGTAGATAGCAGAAAGTATTAAGAAACGACATTAGATTATAATTTATATTAAAATCTGTGCCAGAAGATAAAGAGAGTAGTAGAAGATCGTCGAACTCAACCCTTCTTCCCCATTGGCGTGGATATATTAAATAATATAAATTATTTTATACAATTATATCATATTCTATCCTTACATTTATTTATTATATCAAAATTATTATTTTTTATTAATTTATTATATATTATTACTTTGTATATATTTTTTATGTTTATTAATTTTATAATAAATTTTTTAAATTTATATTATTATTTTATTTACTTTTATATATTTTATATATTTATTTATTAAATTTATTACATTTTTTTATTATAATAAAATTATGAAAAAAATAAATATTCACATATATCGAAAAATTTTAATACTACAAAATAATCACAATACAAAACTATTTTCTTTTACTTATACATCCCATTAATTTTTATAATATATAATATAATATAAATGAAAAATACTAAATAATTCTTATTGTAAAATACTTCATTTAACTACAAAAAATATAAAAATATTAACTAAATATTCCTGTAATTCACTGTGAAACTACACAGTTTATAAATTTGACATTTAATTAATAAAAGTGATGTTGAATAAGAAAATAACTCTATCATGCATAGAACGATGAGAGGTCAATTTTAATTAGGCTCTACGCCAATGGAAAATAATCAAGGGGAAGACCAAGGGACGCTTTATAGCGGAAAGGAAAGGAAAGAGAGAAAGAGTGAGAGAGAATATCTAAAAGAGATAGAAAGAGAAAGAGAGAGAGAAAGAGAGTGAGCATTGCATGGGGCTAGGTACTACGGAGAAGCATTATAGTAACGCAAAGATGGGGTTGGGACAGCAATGCTTAGACGTAATGGGGTAGAACTTAGGACTTATTGCGGTTAAAATATTAAGCTTGCAAGGATGGATATTTTTAATGTTATACCATGTTTGAACTTTGCTTTTACAATAGTTACAACTACATATATAAAAAAGAAAATTTGATGAAATTACTATAACATAAAATCGTCATGAGTTACGTCAGATAAACATTGGACTATTAAAACAGGATACCTAACCTTTCAAATTCTCCTGAGTGGTTCTTGCTAGCATATTTCAAGTGTTCTTTGGCCATTACCGATAATAAAATGAATGATTTAGGTTCTCGTTTATTCGTAGGACTCCTCACAAACGCGGCAACACGTTACAGGAATACTTGAACCCTCTTTACTCACCGATGACGGTAGAGAAAGTAACCCGCGTTACCTTCGAAGCGACAGGACGACGTCATGAATTATAAAATGACGGTAAAAGCGAAAGTTTTCGGTGGTTTCGCGGATCCAGAGAGACCACGACCAACGGTAGTGCCAGGCTCTTTTCGAGGTAAAGAGAAAGAGGAGAGAAGAGACTTCAGGCCGGCAGCCAAACAGCCAACCAACCAGTAGTCTCCTCCTCCTAATTTAATGAAATAGCGAAGGGTTACGCTCTTACGCTAGCAGGTGAAGCACCGAGCAAATGTTTAGGCAAAGTAGCCGGTCTCTGACGTACGTAGAATCGTGAAAGTGCAACGTTTACACATTCAACCACAGGTTCCTACCCTTCCATACAGGTCCTTCCAACGATGTACTCTGATTCTAGAGTCCTCTTTTCTTCTTCTCTTTTCTATTTCTATCTCTCGTTCTCAATTTGATCTCTCTTTCTCATCCTCTTCCTTCTCAGTTTCCGTTGAGACATAGGAGAATCCATTAAAATGAATGCGAGAGACGCTTTTTGGCAATGGTGATGGTGGTAGTTACTCGCATCCGTACCAGAACCACCACCAGCAGCAGCAGGCTCCACCCGCTAACCAGAACTAGCAGGGTAGACCAACGAGGAGTTGCTGCTGCTTCCAAGCGGTGAACATGCAAATGCGGAACCGGTTACGCGAACGTTTTCACGTCCGGAATGACGCGGTAACGAGAGAAATCCGACGAGACGTCTCCTGGATAATTTCCTCTTTGGTACACGCGAGAATATCTTATACGTTTCCGATCGCCTAGAATAACGAGGCAAGAACTATTGTGTCCCATATACGAATCTCCAAATGTTTTATAAAACTATACTCGGATATTATCGGTAGGTTTCCTCGTTGATAAAACGAAAAAATGATTGTTCAAACA
The DNA here is from genome assembly GCF_001465965.1 of Polistes dominula. The sequence continues at coordinate 1,163,728 of NW_015148993.1, read as the reverse complement.
ATTTGTATGAAACTATTCATCGTATTGTTAATCTTAAAAATATATAAAAACAGAATTGACAGTAGAATAATAATAATAATAATAATAATAATAATAATAATAATAATAATAATAATAATAATATGATGAAATTATATTTGCTCGAAGAAATCGTCTCTCTAGAGGTAGAAACAGAAATTTGAAAGGTGTTTAGCATCTGGTACTAAGTAAAGACACGAGCAGCAACAACAACCACCAAGCAGGCAAGCAGGGCAGGCAGTTTAGTTTTGTAAGTGACAATGGCGAGCGTTGTCCATGACATCTAGCATGGTCTACGATGGAAACGAATGTAGAAATTCTCGACGGCCACGACGACGACGACGACGACGACGACGACGACGACGACGACGACGACGACGACGACGGTAGTAATCTGGAGGTATTCCCTGGACAGTCACGTCGTAGAAGGGTGAGAGAAAGTACGATGACTATGTGCCATAGGGAAAGAGAGAAATTGTAGAAAGAGCAGGGGAACGAGGGAGGGAGGGAGGGAGGGAGGGTGGAAGCTCAGTCGTGATTACAGTACCGTGTATTCAAATGGTCAGTCTGACCCACACCAATCACAACGAGCACCCCCAAGCATCCCCGATACCCTTGTCTAATGCCAGAGGGACTGACGTCAGTGTACCTCACGGCTTTTGAGTATGTGTATACACGCACGGCCAACGGCAGCTTTCTCGCACGTCGAATCGAGAAATGGTAATATGCAACTTGGCCGACACGCTTCCCTCCGACGACTGGAAAATTCAAAGGACATCCCCAGAGATCGGTCCGACTATTGCAGGACACAACGTCGAAAGACCTAGCAGTTCTCCTATCCTTTCGTAATAACCAACGACAACGGAAAGGACGACCACCCTTCCTTCTCACCCCTGGACCAAGCAACCCGGAGGGGGCTCCTATTGTTCTCGTCGAAAATGAACAATTTTCTTAACTTATAATCTTCGAATAAGTTTCTTTGTTGTTGTTGTTGGCATTCCCTTTCGATAACACAACGTTTCTTCTTTCGTGAAAATCGTTTTGTGATTTTCCTGATCTTTATCCTTTAATGTGCCCGCAAGAGTTGTTCTCGATGGTTTACGGTCGGCAAACATTATGCAAATCGAGCGATCGTCGAACGCGAAAGATAACCTCCTTGTCGGCGGCAAGCGTGATAACTGGCGAAGGTTTGTAGAGACGTGAGAGAAGGGCGAGAAGAAGCTTGTCGGGTAAAGACGATGGTGAGAGAGGTCGTAGGACGACCCTAGTTAGTCTCAGCTCTATGAATCGTTAATGCTAATCAGGATCGCCAGGACCACGTTCTGCGGACAAGGTGACGTCAGCCCTTCGTCAGAGATATTGCCGCGATGAAGGGACTTGATCAATTAACCCTTCGCGATATTGATAAATCCTGAGAAGCTTATGGTTCCTGCTTGTTACTCGTTAATTGCAACATTTCTTTATGTTCGGAAATTTGATCTTATCTTACGAATATACTCGAGATAATAAATGTACTCGAGTACATTGATTGTATAATAGGTTAAGATTTTAATAATAATTAGAAATATTTATTATAATAATAAAATTACTTTTGCATATAAAATAGCTTCAATTTTTAAACATTAAATTTTTATAATATAAATATTTTATTTTACTTTTTATATAAATTTTTTTAAATAAAATTTAAAAGTATATATTATAGATATATAAAAATAATATAGAAAAAATTTATAATATTTTATTATAAAATAAAAATTTAAAAATATAATGAATATAAAAATAATATTTAATAAATAAGGAAATAACTTTGGTTACTTCCTAGATATGGTAACTTCAAAGATTTCAAGGGAGAATATCTTAACAAATAATTCAAGTCTATCACTTACAGTAATTTAATACTTTATCGTTTGATACATAATACAATACATTGATATCTTTTCAATATCACGTTGGGCAATCTTTAATTTGGGGAGAGAAGTAACGAAGAAGAGATTAGTAGCAAATCATTCCCCTTTCTGGAGATTCAGCAGAATCTCGCGATACTGTAGAGCAAACATTTCGTAAAACGCGAAAGGGGCTATTCCATCTAAGGGGTAAGAGTTAAGAGAGAGAATAGGGTGGCTACAGTGAAACGCGTCCTACCCCTCGGTTTCTGTCGGTTTCACGTCCGGTTTTGCGACTTTGCCGCGGGCCAATCCATAAGTGTGCCTTATCTACCAACGGGAATATAAATTTTCCTCGAGAACCCAGCAATACGTTACGCATACGTGGAGATCGGCCATCTTCCATTATCCGAGTAGAGGTTGTTTGCTTCGTGCTCGAGAGAAGATTAACGCACGTTCTTGAACATCAAGATCGATCCTTTTTCAAACCATAATCGTAACTTGTCCCATAACTATTTTATTCTCTTGTCTAATCATAATCATTTAGATTATTCCAAAGTATCATGATCGGTCATGATCGTTGATTCATGACCAAGTGAGATTGTTTTCTTCGAAGATTGAAAACAAATCTAAAGATTTTCTCTTTAGAGACATCTTAATTACGGATACCAGGCTCGATCGAAGTTTCCAAGGTTTCTGGCAAGTTTCACCGTCAAAGTTTCCGGACTCACACACACATACACATATATACCGCGAAGCTTAGGGTTTAAGTTCAAACCAGTATATTAGACCACAGTGAAGCTTGTTTCGATTCTCAACGATATCCTTGTATCTCCTTTCAAACGCGTGTCACGATTATTTCAAGGCATTATTATAGACATTCGCCAACCATTAGATAATTCATCTTCTTTGAGAATCTCAATCCTTACAATCGTTTGATTAATATTTCATACAGTATTCGTTGTATTAAAATATAATTGGATAAGTGTAAAGCAGATCTAAGTAGTATAGATAAATAATTAATCAAACATACAGCAAAATAACATTTTTATTCGATATAATTTAACTTTATTACAAATGATATTGTAGGTTGATAAATATTTGATTGAAAACTAAGTAATTGCAGATTTTTCAAGGTAAATTATTGGTGAAATAAATTAGTTGTCAACCTAGTATTTTACGTTTTAAAATCAAACACATTCATGTTACTTTCGTTACCATCTCATTCTAAAGATTTTCTATTACCAATCATAGAGAAAAAAATTGTTGAAAATAAAATTCTTGATAAAGCAAATTAGTATGAAAGAATATAAACAACGATTAGACTCTTGTCAAACTCTTGATATATTGAATGGTAAAAAATCAGAACTCGATAGGGAGCAGAAACAAACATCGTTCTACTGACCATCTCAATGAGAGTAGACGGATTTCACCGGCATGAGTTAATTAGGAAGCTAACGAATGTGCAATATGTCGAAGCCGAATGGAAGCAGAAAAGCGGCATAACGGAAATCGGGGAATGTTTCTAGTCTCGGTGTGAGTGGTTCGGGGGTAGTACTGGGCTATTGTGCACACGAGAACGTACTCCGAAATGAATCCGAACAGCCGGCAGCGATTTTTGTCGGTTATTCAGTTATTAGTTTCATTCAAAGTACCAACCCGCCCGTGCTCTCTCTGGCCCTTTAAATGCCCTCTCGTTCGAATCGTCGATGCCCCATTGTTTTTCTTCCAACGACGATGCAGTCAACGCGCTCGCTTGACCCTTCTACCAATTTCGTTACTTTCAAAAATCTCTCGCGGCTTTTCCACGTTCTTGTCATTTTTTTTGTTTTATAAATACTCAAAAGAAAAAATCTTTGTTGGTGTTTTTCTATGAACGAATTAACAAAAAAATTTTTTGAGACGAGAACACTGGCGGGATTTGAGTATTTTCTGCAATGAACTTTCGAATTCTTAATGCCAATTATTAATAATAATATTTCTAACACCGTAACAACAATATGTGTGTATGTTGTCTTAAAAATTGATAAATAACTTTCAACCAAGAAAAGATTTTTGTTCTAACAATGATTATAAGAGGTTAACCAATGAATTCCGTAAAAGTCTTCCAAGAATCGTAAGGAGTTTGTGCTTTTCGATAATAGGGGATGATCGCAAGATAAAGGTAGTGGCATTAATTGAGATTCCAGATAGAGAACGCGGTAACTTTTGTCCAGAACCACCAGTATGGGATAACGATCGTTGGAACAATGGTAACGGTGCTCTCGCATCTGTGCTAAATCGACGTTGGTCTAAGGATAAGAAATAGAAGAAAGAAACTAAGAAAATAAGAAAAAAGAAAGTACGAAGCTTGTTTTTCGATGAATCTTTTGGACAAATGTTAAGAATCCTAAATCTCATCTATGATAGGAAAAATCTCAATGCCCATATCTTTCGTACTTTTTCCTTTTTCAATACAATTTTACCTTTTCTTTTCTTACCTTTTTACAACCCTTTCATTCTCGCGAAAGAAAATAATCTCGAGAACATTTTTTTCTTGTTTTAACTATCCCTTTTTTTCTCTTTTTTTATTTCTATGGTATTATTATACTTCTGTTACTTATTATCGTAACTCTGCGGCAAAGTATTCTACGAATTATACAAGCACAAAGATAAGTAGTAGAGTTTTATGATTATCTCTCTGGCATTAAGACTCATTCCTTATCGGATTCAAGAGGGTGGAGGGAAAAAGGAAAACGGGGGTACGTTTAAGGAGAATTTCGTACGGATTCTGCACCGTGCTGCCCTCGGACGACACTTTATAGAAGACTCTAACTACCCTTACTGAAAGACCAAGACATGAATCAGTCATCCACGAATGAAATTTCTTCTATCATCGAATATTTGTTTTTATTTTGTTAATTAATCCAATTTTTTTGAAAAACACATTACACTTTCCATTTTATTTTTTATATTTCCCCTACTTCGAAAAAAAATCAGAAACAAATAGAATTGAACGTTACCTTGTCATTTCTGAATAAAATAAACATTAACAACCCTATAATAACAGAATTGAAAGATCGATTTACAAATACTGAATATGAAATGTAACATAAAGTGCTGTTTGCTATCATCAGACATTAATTGTAGGGCCAATCAAAATGTGAAATCATTAGGAAACAGATTTTAATTGGAAATTCCCCGGATGCCGATGATATCGCGAACGATTAATTGATCGATAAGAGTTAATTGTTGCGTGTGATGCATGAGCTACCTCTGTGCACTATGAGAGTGAGAGAAAGAGAGAGAGAGAGAGAGAGAGAGAGTTCATACATGCCGTGAAATCGATATGGATTAGCAAAGGGCGCGTTATTAAATGTAATATTGAAAATGGTTATTCTGATTGCACCCAATTACACGGATTCGCGTGTGTTATGGCAGACTGGCAAGATATCGTTTACGTTTAACACGTTATCTCTTCAATTTTGGCAATACGATTAACATACTAAACGTTAAAATAATCATATTAGGTATCTATAGAAAGAGAATAATATAATATTATTATTATTTAATTCGTTATTTTTCGCATCCACAAAAAAAAATATATATATTAACTTTGTAAATAAAAAATATAAAAAAATATAATATAATATAAATAAAATATATATAAAAAAATATAATATAAAATATATAATATAGAATAATATAAAAAAAATATATAAAAACTTTGTAAATAAAATATATGTGAGAGTGAGAGAAAGACGAAGAGTGCGAGTGTATGGTGTGCGTGAAAACAATTGATAAATGTGAAAGATGTGTAAGAGTATGCAGCGATATCGGTATAAGTGTGAGTGCACGCAG
>NW_015148993.1:1133890-1148422 GCF_001465965.1 Polistes dominula | reverse complement strand
AATATTATATAATTATATTATTATATTAAATGTGTAAAATATAAACTTTAAACATAATAAAATATAAAATTTATAAAAAAAAATATTATATATTTAATATTTAAAATATAATTTCAATAATATCATCCTTACTTTTTTTTTAAATATTAAAAACGCAAACAAAAATAAAAACTCGATATTGAAACATAATATTCGTTAAAATAAATAACAATTACTATTATTATAACTTTTTTTTTATTTCATATACCTACTCGTAAACGATGTGCCACTCAAGTTGCTCATTTTCTCTCTTATATTTGTAGAACGAATATCAGAAAAATTGCTGGGTAGCAGCGGGAGCGTATTAAGAAGAGAGCGAGAAAACACCGTAAGAGAAGCTGACCGCATTAGTTTTGGTCGTGTGTACTTACACATATACACATTCGTAACAGTATGAGTAAGAGAGAAAGAGAAAATGGCAGTAAAGGGCCGACTAATCATAAAGGACGCGGGAACGAAGTGAATTAATCAATGGATTAAACACGAACTACGTGGAACATGTAGAGGGTTGTAGAAGAGAGAAAGATACACAGATAGAGAGAGAGAGAAAGAAAAAGAGAGAAAGAGATAAATAGACAGACAGACGTATGGATAGAGAGAAAGAGAGAGAGGAAACGAAGAGGGTGGAGAGGTTCGAGAACGGTCAGACGGGGGTGGCACAACTCTGACATCTCTCGTTTGTCACACAAATAACCGAGCATTTGGCGGGAACGTATCGTACGATGGACAAACTCTACGAAGGATGACGAATTCCTCTGAGAGCTCTATCTCTTTCTCTCTGTCTCTAGTAAACTCAATATTTCATCGAGTATCGCAAGATCTTACCAATTTTGGACAATTTCAAAATGAAACATTTACAAGATAGATCCATTTATTCTAACTGTTACAGATTTGTTTGTCCTGATTTTTTTTTTTGTCAATTATTTTTATTTTATTATTCTTATTAACACGTTAAATGCCACTCCAATTTTACAAGTTTTATTTGTGGTGCCACGATGTGTAATATATTTCTATTAATCTGGAATATCGTCAGTGTATGTCAACAGTTTCATTGTCCAGTTCAGTTGCAGACCCCTTTCTTTCCTGCAGTTCTTTGACAGCAGATTCCAGTACTAAATTGAACAAAATAGGTGACAATACGTCCCCCTGTTTTAACCTGTTATGCATACTGAAAGTTTCCGACATTTTATTATCTATTCTCACTTTACCTCTAGTTTCCTTTAAACAAACTTGAATCAGGTTGACCAGTTTTTTCTTGTATCCCATTTTAACGAATAAAAATATTAAGCAACAGAGAAACATACACACACAGGTAGGAGTATAGTACTTGGTAGTCGGTCTGACATGCGGTTAATTCGTGGTTTTGACTTGAAGAGAAGATTGACTCGAATAGAATGAAGGGATAGGTGGTGGTGGTGGTAGTAGGAGAATCCAATATGAGGCTACGCCGCAACGTATCAAACATCCCCGTCGGTCTTCGTGTTCTCTTCTCTTCTGTCTTATATAATCAAAGATCGTCTTCGTCAACATTCACCATGTCGTAACACAGAAGATGACAGTCAGATCCTAAAGCAATGCACATAATATCGCTTATGGGTTTCAATGGTAACGTCGATTTCGCGGAGTCTTTGACGACAAAGTTTTCCATCCGGCAAACATTGGGAAACATATGGAAATGGGATCAAATTCCGCGGTTTCAACTGAAACTCCCATAGATGTGGTAAAAGTAAGCGACTTTTAATGGAGAAGAAAAAAAAATATACAAAAATAATTTTTTAGAAAACCTGCAAAGGATCTTCTTACTCGTACTGTACAGTCCATTGCACTTGGTGCATTCTAATCTTTCTATAATAATTTCCTTTATATTTTTTTGTACTTATATTTTATAATATATATTATATATTATATTATTTATTATATAATATATAATATTATTTATTATAAAATATTATAATATTTTAATACAATATAAAATTATATTAAATTATATATTATTATATAATAATTATATTTTATATTATTTATTTTATTTATTATATTATTATTATTTTATATTAATTATATTATATAGTATTATAAATATATAAAATTATTTATAATAAAATATTATAATATTATAATAAAATATATTATATATATTTATATGTAGCATACTACACTTACAATATCACTCAAACAACTTAATTTATTTAATAATTTATAAATTAAAAAATATTGTTATCATCACACAACTATTTCTTTAATCAATTTACTACTTACAAACCCCCATAAAGACGTATCCTTAAATGGTATAAATGGAAAGCTTTGTCAAACCTTTCTCAATGTTCAGGATAGAAGACTGAATCGGATGCACATTTGATAACCGTAGAAACAGGACAAGTTGGAACAAAGACGACAAGGAGAACGTCTAAGGTAAGAGAGAACGAAGAAGGAATGGAAATGGACGAACCCAAAGGTCCTCCGATGAGACAAAGATCCACCTAATGGTGGTAATGGCTAATAAGCTTCGAATCTATCCGTGCTAATGACCGATTCCCTTCGCTAGTCAGATACCACTTGTACCTAATACGCTTAGCACTAGTAGTAGCAGCAACTTGGCACTCAAAGCAAGTTTAGCATCGTAACTTTTGGCCTTCTCTCTCTCTCTCTCTCTCTCACACACACTTTCTCTACATCTTGACTCTATTCGACTTGCAAAGGTGAGTCCGTGAGACTTGGAATGACAAGGAAGACACGCGTCACATTAGCTATCTTAAAGCTAACATACCCAAAAGCCCCCAGATCGAACCTAAACGTTACTATGGTGAACAACCTTCGTGATCTTAAAACTAAAACAAAAAAAAGAGAAAGAACTTGATAATGACGTCATCTGGCTAGCGTCGCGAAACTTTTCAAGACTTTTAATACCCCCGCTTGCTCACGAGACCACCTCCCCCAAGAAAGAAGACTTTCCTCTTTACGTTGTAAGTCCGATGATGAAATAAAGACCACCCCCAACCCTTAGCTTATTCCAGTCGATTCCTTTGTCCCTTTTCACTCGTATTCGCAACTCATCGAACGAAAGGAGACTAAAAGAAGAGAACCTGGTAAATATTCGGACCAACGTGTTGTCCCCTTTGTCGAAGGATTGTTAAGGCTCTCGTTTCTCTCGTCGTTGTTGGGAAAAGCAACACTTAGAGAGAAAGACATGGTGATGCTTTTACATCACACGTTCAATAGTAGTCGTCCTAACTGTGTTGAACTATTACTACTACTACTACTGCTCGCGTTGTCCAAGTGCTAACTACAGAACGCTCTTTCCGAGTTTCTCGTCATTCTCCTGTATAATATACGTGTAAGTGACATGAGGTAAAAGCGAGATACAAGAGGAACTGAAACTTCTATGTTTCAATCGTGTTCTCATCGACTATTCCTTTAAATTCACTTTGGTCAAATATTCTCCTAGTCGTCGTAGTCGAATATACGAATTTGTACCAAATAAGGTGAAAACATCAGTGGTCGACAGGTTAAGAAAAATTTTGATTTTACATAGTGATAACTTCTTGCATTTTTATTGAATAGTAGGTCCCAATGCACGAAGATATTCTTTGAACTTCGCATGTTATATAACAAAAGATATTTTTCGAAAAAAGTTGTATTACACGAAAATAATAAACATGAAAAGTCAATCACTTCATCGGTAGTTGACCATTTGTAAAACTGGAGAAACCAGTAATTGAAAATTTTTTTTCGTTAGTAGTTGACCACTTATACTACAGCCAAAATCAATAAAAGCAATTGGAAACAATCGTATCCAAAAATACGTACAATAGAATCGTAAATGACGTAGCTCATTTACCACATTTGTTTCCAAAGGCCAACTTAAAAAAATTTCTGGCATATGGTCAACAATTGGTGCTTTCATCCTAACTATTAAATCTTTTCTTATTCTCAATTGAAGATTTTATTTAAAGACGAAAGCGTAAACAATTTCTACGAAGCACTTTACTCTCTTGGACCAAAAACTTCCACTTGCATTGACTGAAATAATAATAAAAGGGTGGATGAGTGGGGAAAACTGCTTAGAGGAGTTTTTAAAGACCAAGAAATATATATAGAGAACAGTAGTTGAGGGAGGGTGGGGGGAGGTGAAGGTGACGAGCTGTCAAACGACGTACCGAGGGAAATTATTGAGCTAATTGCCGATAAGTTGGGACGTCCGACGAAATACTCGACTCCGAAGGTGGTGGAAGCGACGGCAGAGTGGTAAAGCAGAGAAGCTGAGGGTAGATGGGGGTGGGGGTGAGGTGGCTTGGGGAAAGATGTGATGGTAGTGTACGCCAGCAAGCAATCGCCCAGGAAGAAGAGTTTTTCTGCTTTTCCACGACGTGGTGAGATTTCTCCCCCAACCCCTAACCCACTTCCACCCCCACTCTTCTCTCTCCTTCGTCTCACTCGACTCTCCAGACAGAAATATGCAAAGCTACGCGGCGGCCGAAAAGCTCGGACGCTTAATTGGACAAAGCCCCAACCTTCCTTGACGAGGGCCGGGCACTCAGCCTCGGTCGCAATATGCCGAAAAAAAGAAGAAAGAAAAAAAAAGGAACGAGAAGAAAAATATGAATCGTTTCTCGCAGAAGCTCCTGTAGTGTAGTACAAGGCATAAGAGGAATAAGTGGGGGAGGGGAAACAAGAAGAGGATAGAACGTCAGAACGAAGGGGAAAGAGAAACAAAAAAAAAGGAATTAGCAGCTTGGTCAAAGAGTAAAATCCTCCGAGTCCAAAAGTGGAAAGATGTAGAAAAAGCTTCGTCCTAGAAAGGGATCAACGAATAAATATCTCTCTTACAAAAATACAAAGGATTCTTCTAAGAACGTGGTGAGAAAAATTATGGATATTTACTGGTCAATAAACCAATGGAATACAAAGGGGTGAGGGGGAAGGAAAAATATTCTTTTAAGCTACAAAGAAAAGTGAACGAAAACTCGTCTGTCTGTCCCTCTGTCCATCCGTTCGTTTTTATGTTTTTCCATTTTCCTATCCATTTCCTTTCCCTTCGTTCCACTTTTCACCAATTCCCTTTCCACTTTTCTTCATTTCTCTCTCATCTCGCGCAAACTTCTCTCCTAAGTTAGCTAACCATTAAGATCTTCTATTTGCACTTGTCGACTGCCACCACGTCGTTTGATATTAATGTTTTTCTTACGATATATTTCGTGCGACGGTAATTACCGGTGCAAACAGAAGGCACGAAAAAGAGAAGGAGTTGGTTAAGGGTGGTGGGAGGTTAGGTTTAGGGTTGTGGAAGCTGGACGACGACGACGAATAAGTGGCTTGTACTCTCTTTGAATTACCGAAGAAGAGAACAGAGTTTTTGGTATAGACTTTTTTACAAGGAGGAGGGGAGGGGGAAAAAGTAGAATGTTTACGTGTACACTGGTTCATTTAATATTTTACCGATTGATTATTTACTTAAAGTCTATTAAAAGGTTAATTATATTAAAACATAAAAATATCAATTTCCTATCGAATAAGATAAATGATACACGAGTAATAAATTGTGAAGAGATTGCCTTCAACGTACACACACATATACTCACACAAATATATAAAGAACGATGAGAAAGGAAAGAAAATGTTTCGAAGCAACCCGGTGCGTCTACTAGCAATGCTCGCTCATTTGTCGCGTGACGAGTAATGAAATTATAGCCAGCAGTAGCAGCAGCCTGTCACAGTCATCCTTTCACTAGGGCCGGCATCTTCTTTCCTCCCTTTACACGACTTCGTTTATCTGAAAATAAGTGGAAAGGGAAAGGAAGAATAACTACGGATGTTAGGTGATGGAAGGATAAAAGTGTGACGGTGAAAAGAAAAAAAAAACAAAAAAGGAAGAGAAAAATGTGTCTTTGGATATTTTCTCAGAATGAAGAAAATTACGGGAAAAAACTTGTATCACGGATATCACCTCCTTTTGGGTTACTTTTCGCAGATGACGGAAATCAACGAACGATATTGCGATATTTGCCAGACTGCCTGCTTGCCCTGACCCGGCCCGGTCAACCAACAATCTTTGGGATGCCAGCTATTAAGGAACGCAAGAGTGCGTAGAACGGATTGTTTCAAAAACGAGAAAAAAAAATGATCTCTACTTTCCAAAAATAACAAAACAAAAATAAGAAAATACAATGTTGCGCGTTATAATTAAAAGCAAAAAAAAATTTGCACACAAAAAGAAGAGCGTGTGAAAATTCTTTCCTCCTGTTAAAAGTTTTTTCTTCCTAAATTCCTGGTCCCACCTCACCCCCTAAAAAAACTAACTGGAAAAGTATACACCCTTTATGAGATCAAAAGGACGAGTTTTTATCGAGATATGTTAATTTACTAAGAAGATATATATACCTAGCCATCTCCCTTCTGGCTATATACCATAAAAGACGATTACTCATAAGTTTAACGTGTCGTTCGTAGGCAAAACGTATCCCGGAATCCAGTTATCAGCTAATGAAAAGAACACCGGCGTCTCACAATCCGCTCCATTCACGGAGGCTCCTAACTACTTGGAAGATCGTCGAGGGGTTGGAGATCGAAGCTTCAGAAGTTAACTCGGGAAGGGCTTATCTTACCCAGGATTTTTTAAGATTAGCCTCTTGTGTCGTATTAAGCAAGGACCATTTAAGGCGGGTCCTCCCCCGCCTCCACCTCCTCTTCCAATTGGAAGGGGAGCAAGCAAGTAACGCGTTCTACCTTTCTCTGCCCTCGATAGCGTTTCCCACCACCACCACCACCACCACCATCACCTCATGGGAGGTACGGTAGTGCACGTAAATAGCTACTTGTCGGATCGTTTCGGAAGCCTGCATGTGCCGTTTGTTGTAGTTCGCTTAAATTGAACACCCCCTTTCCTATAAAGCGGCATAATGTTCTTCGTGTTAAGAAATTTACGATAAATTTGATACGGTAAATTGCACACATACATATAACACAACGTTTGCGATAAGAAATTTACATTTTACGATAAGAAATAGATTTTGGTTAAAATTTCAAAATGATCATTATGATTTGATAATATTTTAATAGGCAATAAAATATTGTAGACAATATACCTGTTTAAATGTATAAAGAATAGGTACAATAATGCGTTATAAAAATGAACATCACGTTCAGTAACACGTTGGTTTTGTTTTATTCTCAGGGAGCTAGCTCGTTCGTGGGCAAATGGTTTTGCACCCGCAATTTCCTCAGGACCGCTTGTTACGCAAGTTTTCCAGCCGAATTGACTGCTCTTTTCTAAGGCCAGATTATTTTTATAATTTTTCTTGGCGCTCGCCCTTTCGCCCTTTCGGTGGTAAGCAGAGCAACCCCTTGAAAAAAAAAGAGAAGAAAAGCCCCCAAGTTCGAAGACCCTTTAGCCGAGTCTCGGACCTCTCTCTCTTTCTCTCTGCACCTGCTTGCCGTTAATTTTTATTAGGCAAGCGAATGACGTGGAAGCAGCACCTCTACCTCGATTAACGAAGCTGCCTGTAAAGACTTTCCTTCTCCTCATCCTCCACCTCCTCTTCTTACGTATAAAGCGGTTTTAATTACAACGAGCAACACGAGTTTTTTTTTCTCGTGAAAAGCTTCCTTCATGGTCAAGGAACTTTAAAGAATTTTTGTAATTGTTAATACACCTGATCGTCAAATTTAGTTAGTTTCATAAAACTTTAGTGACAGATATGAACAAAAAAATATGAACTACATACGTTATAGAAGAAAAATATCCCCTCCACTCCCACCATGTACACATGTTTATCCTATCAATGTAGATTAAACTCATCTAGAACATAATCTGTCAATCTAAATGAGTTGGATTAGAGTTGTAACGAGAGTTAAGAATTAAAACCTTCTTCGTTCTGATTCGATTGAAAAAATGACGTTTTGATTCTCGTTGATCTGGTGTGTGTGTGTGTGTGTGTGTGAATATCCTTAAACGTTCATATAAACGAAATTAAAGTCGTCCCTTGCATACATAAAACTACCCTCGCTTTTATTCGTGCTCGAAGGCGGTTGATCGAAGCTACTTGAACGTTGAGCAGAGGCAAACCAGAGGGGGATGGAAAACAATAAAGTAAACAAACGAGCTATTTAGATTGTGCGCGAAAAGTGTGTTCGTTCGGGAAACAAAAAACTCAGGTAGAGGTTTTAAATGTGGCGTGGCCACTCTTTGCAGTGATAGGGTAAAAGAGAAAAGAGAAAGAGAGAAAAAGTAAAGGAAAGGGCATATAAAGAGAAAAATAGAGAGAAAGAAGAGAAGAGGTAGTAGAATCGTTGAGAGTTGGTAGTACGCTTGTACGAACCATTGTACGTGCTTCTTCTGCATCGAAAGAATTTTAATATTTGCCAATTTAGCCTGGCGTCCGAGAGAGGTAAAGAGCCGAGCTTTTCCTGGCTCACGATAACCACATCAAGGCGTTTTCCAACGGTTCAACTTTTGCCTTTACATTAGTCAGTTACCCTATGCCTGTGGCCCTTCTGGCTCAACCGTGATCTAACGAAGAAAGAATGAAAAAGTACTGAGCGCGCGCGAAATAACTGCTGAAATCGCTAGGTAGAGAAATCCTCTGTTAGATAGGAAACAACGTATGTATTCATGGTAATTGGAAATAGTAGTGTATTCCTTCCAACGTCCAACATGAATTTCCGCAATAAACATCGACCCAAGTTCTCTGGAAACAACCGACCGACCGACCGACCGACCAACAGTTGGGCGCTCGACAAAACGGTTCTCCTGGCTTCTAGGAGAAAGCCAGGGTCCTTCTTCTTCGGTCACAGGGAGTGAGCCAATGTCCTGTAAGTAAAGGACCAAAGGCAGACGGAGAGTGGGAGAGGAGGAGGAGAAAGCAAGCGGAGATGCGAGCGCAGTCGCGACGAACTTTGATATTTCGTAATTCCATTGCTCGCAATTAGGGACGGTAATTACCATAACCATTAGCGGGCTAGCGGGACGGGGGATCGGGAAACTACCCGGAACACTCGAGATACCCGGAGTGTGTCCGAGACATAAATACTGGTGGTCAGCTCTCCCGTAAGAACGGGGCCACACTGTCCTGTACGGGCAGCAACGTGCGAACTCCCCCGACGAAGCCGGACACACAATCAGAAACTTCCCTGAGGAATGCGACCTGCCGCGAGTTTCTTAGGGCGGTCGAATTAAACTCGTTTCGTTTGTGCCAACGTAGCTGGGAGTGGTGCTCCAAGCTGACAAGGAAGGACCGCAACCTGAAAGACGTCTGAGGTTGGAGAATGGAAGGCGATTTAAACCCTACCCACGATCTATCTTCAAATGGAAAATTACCTTTTCATGACAAATTTTATTATCTTTCTTAACTCATTATTACATTTAAAAAAAAAAAAAAAAAACAAATCAAGTATATAAAATAAAATTGATAGCAGTATAAATACTATTGAAATGTTAACAATTAAAAAAAGTAAGTAATTACACTCATTTCAAGAATTAAAGTAAATTTAATTAATTCGATGTATATATGAAGTTTGAAACGTTGCCCGTATCGAATAGCCATCCGATATATCCAATTTTCTGAACGGAAAAGTACATTAACTAAATGTTCAATTGCTATTAGGGATCAGGAGTGGTCACTGGCCGAGCAACTCTGGTTTTCCTACGACATCGTAACTGCATTTCCCCTGCAGCAGCCCAACAAATTTACCTCCACTTGTACTTTGTGGTATATATATATTCCTCTCTCTCCCCTTTCTCACCCACGACTACCTCTTTCATCCTCTTAACCCCTTGGATTCTATTCCTACTTTCCTCTTTTCTCTTTCTCATTCAGCTTTTCTATAGGGGTATCAATTAATATGTCCTGTGTAATCCTCCTCACAATGAATGCTGCGTTCAACACACGCAGTTTGTTGTCCTATTTTTAGGACCAAAACTTTTCATTTTCCTAACTTATGAATTCATGGTAATTTCCTCAAATTCTTCTTAAAACCTTAATCTTTTTCTTTTAAATTTTCATTGCACAATGTGAAAACATTCAGAAATAAAATACGAAAGGTTGAATTGACGTTGGAAAAATTCTTTTTTTAAATTGAATAGATAAAAATGAATAATAATAAATAAAAAAGTAAAAAAAACGATTGACCGTTCCGTAAGACTAAACTAGAAATTCGGTGACGATCCATTTCCCTCGTCTCATTTCGCGAGGAATTCCTAAATCTCCTGAGACACAAGAGATGTCTCGAAGTCGATAGTGATTAAAACTTTGACTTAAACTATGCTGTCCAGAACTCGGTTAGCTATTCGAGAATCGATTTAGTATTCCGGTTATGCGATAGCTGTGCAAAGCTAGACTCACTATGCCGATCAGCCTCAAACGAAATGAGACTACATTTCACTTTTGTTAAATAATTCTAACATCTTCTACTACATGATATGTTATAACTGTACATATTAATTATTAATTTACATATATTATCTTTGATAAATGTTACAGACAAAATTATAGAAAACAAATCATAGTATAATCATATATATAATCACACAATGAAATATAAGTAAATAATTTTGTTAATAATATTTAAATTATTTGGATACTAAATTTATTTTATATAAATTTTTATTTTTATTTTACGTAAATTTATATAAATTTATATTTTTATTTTATAATAAAATATTATAAATTTTTTCTAATATAAATAATAATTTTATTTATATATTTATAATATATAAATAAAAAATATTTTAATTTTTATATAATAAATAAAATAAAATATTTATATTATAAAAATTAAAAATAAATATTTTTAAATTTAAACGATAAGACATATCATCTTATCTTACTACACACATGTTTTATCTTACTACACACATGTCTTATGTACAAACTAAAGGTAATCTAAATAAGGGTATGAGAATGCGGGCCTAAACGTCGACTAAGCATCCTGATTTCCTTCAACCGATCAAATTCAACGAACGAAAGAAAGACGGTACGTAAGATGGATATAGGGAGAGAAGAGGAAGGACAGGGGGTAGAAGAGGCGCCAGGAAGACCGAGTCGTCGATTTATACGCACTAAAATCGACGATGCGTGTGATCAGCTTGCGTCACGTAAACTTCCTCATGTATTCCCTTTTGTATTATACTTTTCTATACATGCATGGGTCAACAAAATATTGACGTAATATGAAATTATTGAAATAATTAAATTTTATGTTAAAATAAATCAAAATGAATTGAATTGAATTGAATCAATTAAAAATGACTATTCAATGAATTCGTTTAACACTTAATTTATATTTTTTTAATTTAATATTTTTTTTAGCACTGTAATGACCGCACATCTATACAGTCAAATGTTGACAGAGGTTGAAAATATTTTAGAAGAATTAATTGAAACAATTTTGATCAAAATTCACGAAATAATAAAACATGTGCTAACATACACATAAAATAAAAAAAAATTTAATAACAAATTTTAATATTTTTCTCTTGTCTGGTAATTATTAAAACAATCACCTATATGTAAAATTATATTTTAGCACACATATGTTGTGTAAGCGACCACTAAAGTGTTAATGAGAAATTATTGTTTCTTTGAAGAATCATATAAAAGAAGTTTACTTTACCTGTACGTTTGATTTGAGTTGTTATTCATGACAAATACAGGTAGGTCAAGCCTTTGAAAGGATGCCAACCCCTTTGGATGTGTCTCATAAATATTTTGCATCGCATTTTTCTGCCCCTTCATCCCTTATTCGAAACGAAGAGGAAAATGTTTATCGTATATTATAGGAAGAAAAAGGAGAGGGAGTCAAAGTGGTAGAAAACATTTGTTAGGATAAATTCCAGCCGTCTGTTATAGAAAAAAAAAGAGAAAGAAAAAGAGAGAGAGAAAATCGGCGAGAGAAAATACCCGAGAAGTTTTGAATGTAACGAATTACTCGAATATTTAATGTATATACATGATTTCGAATTTTGTCAGTGTGCACAAAAATAGTTAGAGCGAACGAAAGGGGACGGTGGACGAACCACCGGTTTCTCTACTCCGAGCTCGCTCGTATCAATTACCTAACTGCGTTTCCGGAAAGGGAATAAAAAAAGAGAAGAGAAGGGAGGAAAAACGCACAGAGAGAGAGGAAGAGAGAAAGAGTGAGACGATTTCTCGCTCGTGCTGTCCCATTTGTCTGTCGGTAACTTTATAATTAATAACATTATAGAGGTGTCGGTTATTGCGAAATTCACTCCTCATCCAACCCAAACTAGTCTAGCTATTTTTCTCTTTTGATTTTTTTGTTTTGTTTTTTGTAATTTTCTTTTTTCTTCTTCTTTTTTTTTATCATACACACGATAACGATTCAAATGACCGAAAAAGAAACTTCCCCCCCCCCCGATTCAATTCCCTATAACCTTCATGGGCTCTTTTATTTCTTAGAAAAAAGAAACACAAATTACAAAAATAATTAATATATCGTATAATATTTTTTCATTACATGCAAAGGGATGAAATTACGATGCAATTTAGTTCATACATGCAATAAACTAAAATAAACAAACACACACATACACACAATAAAGAAAAATGTATTTATATCGAGTAGGATGCATCGTAGCGTAAGGAAGAAGAAATTTACGTATCCCAGGATCGATAGATCGCAAGCAACGAAAAGAAACGATGTGGTTTCCGTATTTTGCATTCGGCCCATTCTTATTCCCCTGAAATAACCTTAAATTCTGTTTGGTAGTCCTTTTTACACAAAGGACCGATATGTAGATCGGGTGCGGGGTCCGCTTCGCATGAAAAGCTAATATCGTACCGCTACGTGTTCCGCGTGCGTGATGTTACGAGAAAGCTCCAGCAAAGCTTGAAGAGAGAGAAAGAAAGACTAGAAAAAGAGAAATAAAAAGAAAAAGTAAAGAAAAGAGAAAGAGAGAGAAACTATGAACGAGGCGTAAGGAAGAAACGACGAGGGTGGGAATTTGAAGAAATTCGCTCGCGATAAAACCGATCATAGAATAGTCTACTATATGCAAATTTTCTTTCTACTCCCCTTTATATAAATATATATACGTATATAAATATATGTGGGTGAGTGTATGTGTATATATATATATGTATATATAAAGAAGAGAAGTTTATTTGAAATCTAGATCGATTCACAACTTCGAAATGCGGATTATTAAAAAGGTTTAGGACTCCCCTTGGTGAAAATCTCGTTCCAGTAATTATCGAAAGTGTCGAAGCAAGAGCCTCGTCGTCGTCAATGAGACAGAATTCTCCCGCAGAGTTAGAGACAGACATCTTCTCCGAACAACCTATTTCAAATTGAATGTCTCCAAATGTATTACTACTGGCCATACCTCTTACCTACACGTTGCAATGTTGCAAAAGAAAATAATATTTTTAGTGTTAGAAAAAAAGCGTAATTTAAAGAAATGTAAAATATATATTTTAAGTATGTTTTATAAAAATAAAAAACAATAAAAATATTATTTCTAAAATACTGTTTAATCAAACGTTGCATATGTGAATTAATACTGAATTTGTGTATATGCCTTTTAACACATTTTACAATTAAGTACAAAATTATTAATTAATTAGTTATATTATCTTATTTTATTTATTTTACGGAAGTTTGATAAACGAAGATTGGTAGGAATAGAAGATAAAAATTATTACTGATGACTAAAACAATATTCAATAGATAAACTGATTAAATATATATAGGTATACATATTCCAATGTATATGTATTTTAATTATGATGAATTTTTGTTGAAAAATTTTCAAAAGAAAATTTGATTTACAGAAGGTACCATGACTTTTCTTGATTCTCAACAACGTTAACTGTCGTCGTAGTCGTCGTAGTCGTCGTTTCGTTTCGTTTTCTCGTCGTGGCGGGTGACGTACGAAACCGTACTGCTTTTCGGATGAAATAGGCAGTGGTAGTAACGTCTGGAACGGACAGATCCCATTCCGGATCGCAGATCTGCCACCCGCAATTTCACCCACCCCAAGCAGCTCGCTTCTGACCGCGACTACGGTGCAAAAGTTTACCTTGCTCTCGCTTCGTTCGCCGCACCTTGCAGGTGAAACGAAAGACCTTAGCTCCGATGTGAGAATTCCATCGTGCATCGCTACCCTCTCTCTCTCTCTCTCTCTCTCTCTCGTTAGTTTGTCCGAGCTAACATTGCAACGAACCGACAAGGTGAAACACTATTTCTAACAGAATCTCGTGTAAAGTCTTTTACTAAACAAAGTATGTTACGGGAAATTGTATGCATGAATGTGATATATGTGTAACCAAATACGATGGAATGAATGAACGAATACAAAACTTCAAAGTTATTATTATTATTGTTATTATTATGTAATTAACTTATTTCAAATATCTTATTTAAATGTCAATTATTAATCGTAACAATATGTGATATCAATTAATATATAAACATAATATAATTATAATTACTATAATTTAATAAAATAAAAACTATAATTTATTATATAATATCATA
>NW_015148993.1:1114941-1133868 GCF_001465965.1 Polistes dominula | reverse complement strand
ATATTATTTATATATAATTATATAATATTAATATTTTATAATATCATATATGTATTAATAATTCTTTTTTCAAATTAAGAAAACTCAGAGATCCAATGAATCTAACAAGAATTACGATATATTATATAAATATACAAATTACGATAATCAATAAATAAATAATATATAATAGTATCTTGCATTAATAATTCTTTGTTTCAAATAAAGAAAATTGAAATTCAATCTCATTCAATAAGAACAATTCTTTTTCGATACAGATCTATAGCTTTTTTTAATCAATAGTATATTTTCCGAATACGAACGAATACTCTGTCGAATATTTTCTGATACGAAGTGGTACGACGAGTAAGGTGAATTGTCTAGTTTTGCGAACGCATCACAGATATTTTTGTGCGTAACTTTAGTTGTCAACAGTTTTATGATCGACGCCCTCTTCGTGTTCGTACTGCCTTCGCATACTCCCTTTCTCATCCTTCGAACAAGACGTCTACCACCCTTCGTTCTATATCTCTCTCTTTCTCTCTTTTGAAAAGCATCGTTCACCTATCACTTATATCTCTGGAGTGCATTTCATTTTTGCGAATACCATGAAAACTATCGAAAACCTCCGGGTATGTATTCGTTACAACTCATGTCGCGAAATTTATGAACGAACGATAGAAACCACGAGACTACGGATTTATATACGCTCTTATGTTTGTGTATACATATATATATCTTTCGAGTAGGGGGGAAAAATACGTGAGAGATAGATTTTACACGCCACTTTTACGACCGGAATGTGGTGGCTATCGCAAGACGAGTCATCCCGACGTAAACACTTCTTTTTCTCTGAATGACGAGAACACGATTTTCACTAACATAAATCTGTTATTATCTTCAGACGATTTTGTTCAACTATAAAATTACTCCTTGCATTTCAACAAAGTGTCAAAATGTTCTAAAAACATCGATACGTTTGATTGTTCTTTTCCAAATAAGATTAAATTCTTAATAAGAATTTTTATAGATTTTTTTATTTTTATTTAAAAAAATTTGTAACAGTATATTGTAAATTTTTTGAAATCTGTGTATTATATTCGTTGCTTTTCAACAAAGTGTTAAAACCTTTGAAAGACATCAAAGATGCCAGTTGTTGTTCCTTCTAAACAAAATTAAATTCTTAATAAAAAAAAATTATTTATTATTTTATATATTTGTTTATTTTTTTTTAATAAAATTTATTCTACATCCTAGTGTATTGTAAATTTGTTGATGTCTATGTATAATGGTACGTTCATCATGATAAATCGGTGGGCTAACGCGCACAGAGTTTCAATTTGTTGTAACGGATATAATGACGCGAGGGTTGGGGTGGGAAAGGGAAGGGGTAGGGTAAAAGCAAGATGAAGAGAGACAGAGAAGTTGTTGGTAGAACCGACAAGTTTAGATTTCCCTGACCGGCCTGGTGGTATAACATATATATGTATGAGTAAAGACCGGAACGTTGCTTTGGTCCATCTCATGGGAATATTCTAATCTTTGCTAACATTTCTGCAAATTACAACGCATAAAACATTCTTTTGTAAAATTATTAAACACATATACATACATGTGTCATAGCTCAAATGTCCATCAATCAAATATTCAAATAATCAAACGTATCAGACGAACTTATAAACAAAAAGTTCAATTATTATCTTTACTTACCTTCCAAAGTAAAATATACTACGTAAAAGAAAAAAAGGAAATATTAGCTTCTGTTTGCGGATAATATTGATTAACGTCCTGACACCCTCAGACTCCGACAAATTTCATATTTCCTTGTCACGAAAGCTACCGTTCTCCTAACGAGTTCGAGTTACGATATCCATATATATATAAAACTCACGCAACATTTCCTTCCTTTCCTATTTCTACTATTTACTCTACTAATCTTCCTTGTATTTGTATTATGTTCCTATGTTTGAAAAATATTGTCATTAGATTAAGAATACACTTTCGTAAAATCGATTCAAAGAAATAGTTACCAACCAAATATTGGAAGATTAATTTATTTTGAAAATAAATAAAAATATATTTATTTTCAAAATATATATATATATATATATATATATATATATATTTTATTTTTATTAAATTTATTAAATTTGTTATTAACTTTAATTTATTTTATTTTTATTTAATTTTTGTTAAATCTATTAAATTTTTTAAATAAATATATAAATATTTATTTAAATATATTTTAGTTTTATTAAATTTATTAAATTTTATTGTAATTAAATTTTTAAATTAATATTAATTTATTAATTGATTATTTATAATATTAATTAATAATTAAATAAAATAAATAAAAATTAATTAAATATTAATTTATATATTTTATATAATATAATAAATTATATAGAATATATATTATTTTTTATTATTGAATTATTAAATTATATAAAATATATAATTATATAATTTATAATAATATATGTATAAAAATTATTTTTATACTTATTATATATATAAACTTAATTTGTTTCCGTCACCTCCAAAAAAGCATTCCCTATTTTTATCATACCACAAAAATGTAAGCACTCTTGCAATGAAATTAACTTCAATTCAACCACCTACTAGGTAACAAGAACCTTCTCAACCAATTTGTTCTTCTACTTCTTCTTCTTTTTCTTCTTCTTGTTTTGTTGTTGTTGTTGTGTTGTTTGTTGTTCAACAAACTGTTGTAAAATTACTAGCCGTGGCCGCCTTCGTACAGCTATGAGAGTAACGTTAACGATATTTGTACCTGGAACCAAGCCTGGAACTTCTCTGTCATCCTTTCGCTCCCACTTTGCAGCCTTTCCTTTGCCCAACGGCTGCTGGCAAAAGGGCTTACCACGGCTAATGGTCAAGTCTTCACGAGGTAGTCACCACAAAGTGATCGGCCTTCTACACTTGGAAGAACGCGACAGCAACAATTTTACTAAGAATCCCATTCTAAATTTATTATTTCATTCTATTATATTGGGTTGTCCGAAAGATTCATACAGATTTTTGATAGATGTCATTTAAGTTCTTTTGCTAAAAAAAGACCTGAAAAGTTCTGAAATGAAATCTTGAATTTACCCTTAACCCATTTTACCTGTCAATGAATTTTTATTGGGACGTATTTTCAAATAATTTTTTTTTAATAACTGCAACTTTAAATCAATAATTAATGACATAAAATAATTGTTATATTTAAATAAAAAAAGAAAAAACAATTGTTGCAAAAACTATCTATCATCTATTTGGTTAGTATGAATTATACTAATATATAGTATAGTATTTTAATTATATTAATAATTATATAATTATAATAATAATTAATATAATAATTAATACAATAGTAATTATACTAATATATTATAGTATAGTATTTTAATTATACTAATATTAATAATTATAAATAATTAATATATTAACAAAATTAATAATAATTAGAAAATAGTAATTAATATAATATAATAATGTAATATAATAATTATATTATTATATTATAATTATTAATAATAATTATAGTAATATATACATAATATAATACTATTATATGCATAATATAATATGAATTATATTATATTATCAAATGTGTTGCATTTTTCAATATTTCATCAAAATCTTCACGAATTTTTCAAACAACCCAATATATAATAAAATCTTTGTATAAAAATCAAGAATAAAATTTAATAAGGAAAATCTGAAAGATAAGAGAAGAAGGAAATTAAGCGAAGAAAGAAATTCGAATTTAATCTACGACGAGAAAGGAAGAAACAAAGAATGAAAAAAAAAGAAATAAAAAAAAAGAAAAAGGAACGTCAGTTGATCGTCGAATTAGCAGAAAATCTCTCGCTGCCTAACAGCCGATTAACGATCTACGTCGAGATTGCAATTGTACCGCTTCGACGGACTATACAACCGAAGTGGAAGGAAGGAAGGAAGGAAGGAAAAGGTAGAAAGAGGGAAAAGGAAGGAAGGGATTAAAAAATGTTTCGATATAAAAGCAGATATAGCGGGGCTCTGTCTACAAGAACGCGCTACGTGAAAAAAGGGGGTGGAATGGTGTACCATGGTATGGGTATGGGTAGTATAGGCATGGGTATGTTGTAGTGTGGTGTGGTGAGGAGATGAACAAGAGGGAAAGAGATAGAGTATTAAAAAGAGAAAGAACGGGGAGGTAGGGAGGAAATCCAAGTAATTAACAACTTTTTGAAGCCGAGGGATAATCTCTGGACGGATTCCCTTCGTTTGGCTGAAAGAGTTTTCCCCGGCGCTAAGCCGTGACCATTTGGCCAACGTCGTCGTCGTCATCGTCGTCGTCGTCGTCGTCGTCGCCGTCGTCGTCGTAGTTCGTAGTCGTAGTCGTAGTCCTTTTCTCAAGTACCGAGTCTCCACGTTCTCTCTCTCTCTCTCTCTCTCTCTTTCTCTCTCTCTCTCTCTCTCTTTTCCTCGGTATTTATAATTAAACTTTTTCCTTTTTTTTCTTTCTTTTTTTTTATTTTTTTCCCCCAACCAGTACTGCTCGTTCTGCTCTTCAGCTTTTCCGTCTATTCCTCGTCACGGCGTTGGTCCTTAGTGATTCTAATTGTCGAAGCCATCGTGCTTGCTTCGTCAGAAAATTTATTTCTACGGGATACGCACGTTTATTCGCAAAGTGGGAAAGCCCTTTGCTCACCCTGTGTTAAAAGAGGAGAGAGAGAGAACATTTATTTTTTTTTTCTAGTTCTTTTTCAGGTTCCTCCTTCTTTTTCAAAAAGCAATCGACCGTAATTAGAGTTTTATTTCTTTTTCTTTATCTGTTTACAAGTACAATCGTATGAATAACCTTATCCCTATATAATTAAATCCTTTCGAATCTAAGGTTGTTTTGTTTTATACTGTCGTGTTATGCTGTGATTTTAATTTTGTCGAAGTATTAACGAAATGTACATAATTATAATTTAATCACGTTTTATATGATAATGACATATTTAGACAAATTTTTTAATAGTAGTCGTCATTAGTACAATGCGAACGTTTCATGTTGAACTAATGTATTCAACGTTAATATACAAAAGGGTTTGAAATATTCATGTTTTTTTGTCTTTCTTGCATAAATAAAATAATTTTAAAATTTGACAAATAAAAAATCAAATAGAAAGCTCCTTTTTAACTTAAAGATTATCATATTCATTCTATCCGTTAAGTACTAACCTACAATCAATCAACTAAGTAATAGCAACTTTGTATTCGTAAAAATATAATAAATTAATAATTAAATATTACCAATTATCAAGATTAACGAACTATAAATTAAAAGAATGATTTCTATACAAAAAATATTACATAAAATAACCATTAAATATAACAATGTAAAATAAATGAACAATGTTGAAATTAATCAAGTTGCATAATATATGTTAAATAAATAAAAAAAATATATTTTTCAAATATTGTGGGTAATAATAGAGAGTAGTATCTGTCACTGTCACGAATGTAACGTCACTGTCTTCAGTTTGCCACATTTATTATTTGTTTTCCTTCATGTTACTGTATATCTGTAACCAGTACACGAAGGTAGAAGAAACATACGCGACCTAGAGACTTGTACATATGTAGAGAAACGAAACAACGTAGATATGATTCAAACACGACGAATGACTCGCCTATTGTCATCTCGCTGTTAATTAGATATCTAGACTCTCGTCTCTGATATTCACCTTACACGAAGTGTGCATCGCACGCCGGGTCCATTGTCAAACGAGCTCTGCCTCTTTTGCGTGTCGTCTCCTTCATTCCCTTGTAACCATCCTCCTCCTCCTCCTCCTCTCTTCACTTCTGCTACCCTCGAGTCTCCCATCGAAGCAAACACAGCGGCGGTTGACTATGTTCCCCGACTATAAATGGACTCGGCATATTCGCTAGACCGAAGGGGCCAATATTACAAGGTGGTTAGAACGTGACACAAATCCTTGAGAAGAAACTCGCGAATTTGAAACTTTTATCACTTGGTCCTCTAGTATCTTCTTTTATAACAAAAATTTTTTAATACGTCAACCATATATGGAATAATTATTATATTATTTTTTTTTTTTTAATATATTTGTATCAAATAATTTTTATATTTTTTTACAATAACATCTAACAATTCTATCTTGGTATATTATTATAATCTAATAATATACCATATATACCAATAGTATAATAATTATATATAATATAATAATATAATAAATATAATAATATAATAATTATTAATAATTAGCATTTTTTTAAAACATTTTCTAATACGTCAACCACATATGAAATAATTTATAAATATATATAAGGTATATATATTAAATTTTTAATATAAAATATAAAATATAGTATTTTTAATAATATAATATTTAATATATATTAAATTTTTTTAAAAATATATTCCTATTAAATAATTTTTATATCCTATCAAAATAAAATCTAACAATTCTATTTTAGTATATTATAATTATTAATAATTGACATTAGGAATTCGAAAAATCATTCCTGCGCATACAAAATCCCACCAGTGTTCCCATCCCTGAACATCTTAGTATAAATATACAAATTAAAATAATAATTTGACATTAAATGTAGAAAATAAATACATGTATTAAATCTTTAGTAAAGAATCTGAACAACTCGATAGAGAAACTCGTTGTCGTTGTCGTTGTCGTCGTCGGACATTAATTGGCAGCGGAGATCTTTGTTCCTGGGCGCGTTTTCATCCATTGTCGTCCTGAGCGAGCACCCGAAGTCGTCCTGTCACGGTTCGGTGACCACATTCACGGGATTAGCCAGGATCCGCGTGAACGCAGCCACGGCACGTAATTGCGGTACGAATTTCTATGGGTTACACCGCCCAGATAGGAGTACGGGTATAACCATACTCTCAACTCACTCATTCTCTTTCTCTCTTCCCTCCCCCCACTACCAACAACACCTTTCTTCTTCCAGTTTTCATCGTTAACACGTTACGTTGCCACGTGTACCATCGGTGGTACACGTTAAATTTGATAGTAAAATAATTCGTACTTTTGAGAAGTAATTATGGCAACAAAACTTTGTGTGGGTTGCACTAACGGGTATCGGTAGATTCCTCAAACCTTTCTAAGGCTCTAGAGTATATTTAAAATGCGACCTGAGATTGGTAGTAGGATCTGGGAAGGTTTCTTGAACGCCGCCTGTATGCGGTCGTAGGATCTCGAGGATGTATGGTGAATATCGACTACGATACTATTTTTAACACTTCTTATTACTCTATACAATGTATATAATTAATAAACGCTGTTTATATATATATATATATATATATAACGTTACTACTTCCATTCTCGATTGCTCGCTGCACTTCCACGAAATGAATGCTACTGAGGTTTTCGGTTAAATCTTTTTCACTAGAACTGCGATTCAAGTTAACTACGTTTGTTAAAACCACATTTCAAGTTAGAAACTTTATACTAACTTTTTTTCCCCCTTTCAACACCCAAGTATTCATTTTTATCAATGAAAATGTATCGTATGTTAAGTTCTACGTTAAGTTGTTATTAAAATCGTTTAGGATTTATATATAATAATGTTGATAATAATATTCACGATAATATTTCATTTTTCGCAATGTCCAACGTGAAAAAGTGACTATGAAGTTATATATGGAAAATAAAGGTAAGAGAAAATGCGAAGAGTTAGGCTTCTGGAAACTGAGAGAGAGAGAGAGAAAGAGAGAAATGGAAAAGGATCGTAATCCGGCACCCTTCGACGACCCGGTCCAAACAGTGAAATGAATTATATTATTTGCCACTCTCGGGGTAGAATAATTAAAAGACGGCATGGCGCCTTGCATGGCACTCAACTGCTTTTCCGGCGATTCGTCGAGTTGAAATAGAGAAAAAGAAAGAGAGAGAGAGAGAGAAGGGTGAAAAGATTGACAGTGAATTATTTAACTCCCACAATTAAGGGGATCTAAGGATCCATTTTATTTCTTTAATATCAACTTTGAAGACAACTTTCCTTTAAACGTTCATCTTATACTTACACATATATTTAGTACGTCAGAGATATACTAAAATATAAGTATACAATAATGATATTTCATATACTATATACTAATATAATACTAGTATATATAATATTTTTAATTTATAAGACTAAAATTACTAGTATATATAATAATAGTAATATATAATAACTAGTATTTTAGTATATCTTTAATATGCAGTAATAATAATATATATAGTATATTATATATTATATATAGTAAATATATTACAATACTAGTATACTATAATGATATTTGATATACTATATATTAGTATAATACTAGTATACTATAATAATATTTGATATACTATAATACGATATACTAGTATTCCTATACATCAAAGATATAATAAAATACTAGCATATTACTAGATATATAATACTTTTAACTATAATACTAAAATAACTTATTATTTTACATTCTTTTTATAATATTTTTCACATATACTACTAAAGTTACTATTATATATAATACTAGTTTATATTACTATATATTTTCAAGTTTATATAATTAAGTATTCAAAATTTGTCTTAAAATTCTAAGTAAACCTGATACAACGTTAAAAAAAAAAACCTAATATTCATATCGTCAATTTATACACCTGAGATATCTGACTTGTCCTAAATACCATTTGCCACTCAGTCATCGTCGATTAAATCGAGTAATACTACTTCAAAGAGAGATCGATCAATTATTCGACGAATGCGAATAATGGCAAGCCTCTCGAAACGTGCTTCTTAATTACTATACCGTACTACCTGCTGTACTATACACACACATTAACTTATGTATAATCATCTTCGAATATGAAACCAAATATATATATACGCATATAAACACCATGATGACGCATACTTATACATGAATGTGTACTCGCATAACGGCAAGAAAACACGTAAACGTAGAGAGAACCTTAATCAGCACCGATGCGGGACGATGCCTAATGAAAATTGATGAGATAATCGGACGAAGAGAGTGAAGGGTGGTCAAAGGGCGGAGAAATAGGATAATACTGTTTCTAAGGCATAATGACAACCTAACCTACACACACACACACACACACACAAACACCGGTTGGAATGTTGGACTTAGGATCGAATTACAACGTTTGCCTTTTTTAAATTGTTTCTCTTTTGAAAAACTTGTAACGTCTGAATTTCTTTTCTCGACGAAGAGAAAAAAAAAATAACCCCCCACCCTAGAAGAAAAACTTTCGAGAGGTTCGGACGACTTTTTTTCTCTCACTAAACCGTGAGAAAAGTATTTTTCAACAAAAGTTCGAAGAGAAGAAAACAGCCAGCTGAAACAATTGTTGAAGTAACGAGGCGCAAATTTCAAGAGAATGATAATGAGTAACGATCGTTCGAATATTAGAACAAAAAGTGTTTTTATGGAAACATGTGCTAAAATCAACACGAGGTTAAAAAGCAATGATACCTTTTTATTGATAGGAAATACAAATTATTATTTTCTTTTTTTAACACACCGATATGTTACCCTATACATTTATGCTAATTCTTTGAACACAAAAAGAAAATAAAAACAAAAAATCATTAGGGTATTACATAAACTTATTTATTTAATTATATATAATATATTTTATATTTTATTCTATAATATAATATATTATATATATAATTATATTATATAATATAAATTTAAATTTTTTATTTACTTTTTAAGATACATTACCCTCTATATATTTATGATAATTCCTAGAATACAAACAAACCAAAAATCATTAAATTATTGCGTAAATTTATGAAAATTAAGTACATTTTTTCAGGTAAAAAAATAAAAACAAAAAAAAAATATTCCATTCCTTTCGCGCTACGTGTAAAAGAGAGAATTTAAAAAAGATGAAAGTAGTGGTAGTAGACAGGTCCCGCGCTATTATTGCTTGTCACAGTACACTTGATTTCACTCGTACTTTAACATTTTTTTATTAATCAAAACAGAAGCCGCAAGAGCGACCGAGGGAAACGTAAGCGACGAGAGGGGGGGGCAAAGAGGGAGATTCCCATCTAACAAGCAATCCCCGCTTGCAACTACCCTCTTAATTAATGCAACTTTTATTATTGTTTCCTTGAACAATCCAGACGGTTGCGCACGTGCACACACACATACACACATACAAACACTACTTTCCACGTGCCAGGATCATTTTTGCACCCTATCTTTCTCTTTCTCTTTCTCTTTCTCACTTTCTGTTCCTCTTTCTCTCTTTTGGCCATTTTCTCTTGCAATATTCCATCACCTCGACACTGTGAAACGCTTCGAAAACGCGAAGCATTATTCAAAACAACTTTTGTGAAACGCGGAAGGATAGAAAACAGAGCGAAACATATCAAGCGGTGGTGCATAAAAGCCGACGACACAAAAGTTACGAGGGTGCGAAAACCAACGAAAACGATGAGTATTATTGTAAATCTTTTTATGTTATTTCTGTGGCGTTGATTACCTAATTATTTCAGTTTTAACAATTAAACGAGTCCGACAAATATTCGTTGGTCCAACATACGTTTGTACCTACCCCGAAAAAATACAAATAAAAATATAAAGATGGAAAGTACAAAAAGGGTGATTTTTCCTTTTTTTTTTGCGAAGAAAAGTTCTCATTAAATTTAAACAAAAAAATATAATAAAGAAAGATTATAAACAATTCGTTGATTGATAACAGTAAAAGAAAAAGAAAACGTCCATTTACAGGTTGAATAAACAAAATAAATGATATTTACTTTTTGAGAAGATATTTTAATTTCGAAAATGATCTTACCACCGTTTAAATTTTCTTCACACGATTTCAAACTCACACAATTACATCCAAAGTCTAAAAACTAATGGAAATTTTATTAGAATTTTATTTTAATGAAAAAAATTAACGACTACTTCCAATCTACACTTAGTGAGTATCAGTTCCGCAATTATTAAACACAGTTACCACGATTCAGTGGTTCGGACAATTGGCCAATTAACAGAGAGAACGTCCTCTTCATTGTAACCCCTGTCCTTGTCGACGGCTTACGAGAAACTTTTCGACTATGGAAAATGAAAAAAAATTCACATTGACGCGATCTACGTCACTGGTGTACCTGGTATACCTCAGCAAAAGAAAAAACATTGCAATTTCGATCTCGTTCGAATGTAAATGGCTTGACGTTGAAAATTATTCGTTCCTTACGCGATTTATGAAGCAGCTACCACCACCTTCCCACCTCCTCCTCCTACCACCACCTATCTCTCTCTCTCTCTCTCTCTCTCTCTCTCTTACAACCCCATAAGAAGAAGAAGGGTGTATGAGTTGAGAAATTCAAATGTTTGAGTTAACTAATTTCGTATTCCAAGGTAATCGTTCCACGCGAGTCCCCGTCGTGAATCGTAAGCACTAAGAACTTTTCGTACCCGAAGAAAGCTCGCGTTATGTTCGACATTTCGGAAGAATAATCGCAATGGATTATTATACTAATGCTAAATATTGTATTATCGAGTTACGTTACAAAATTTTAACTCTTGTTTTTATTTTTTTTAATAAATTTTTCGTCAATTGGTATTGATCAATCTTAAAACGTATTGATAACACGATTATTTTACGAATTACTTGCAAATAATAAAATCGTAGGACGTTTTATAAGTTCGATGTTTTTCTTATGAAGTTTTTCCTTTTGACACACAGAGTATTGTGATATTACAAACAAGGTGATAAGATTTAACGAACCAAATGCATTTAATAGGACTATTTTCTTCCAATTCGTGGATCATATCACCGTCAATCGGAAACTGCAAGTGCGCGAAATTGAAAGAAAATCACAGAAAAAAACAGAGTTGGAAGTGAGGGGAGAATTGTTGTTGCCTAAAGCTTTCCTATTTTCTTTTCAACCTTCTAGAATTATAAGAAAAAAAAGAAGATAAAAAAACGCAGTTAGAAAAGGGAAGAAAAAGGATCGGTCGAACCAAAGGAATAGGAAAATCCGGACAAGTTGGCAATAGGAAACAATAGTGAAGCGAAAAACAAAAAAGTTTTGAACCCACCTCCCCGAAGTCTAACCTCCCTTTCACTTCCATCCCTACCCCAATAATCTAACCCCGTTCACCGTACAGGGTCCTTTTCGTTTTCCGATAGACTTCAATTATGAGCTTCCAGGATATAAAAGAAATCTCAATATTACTGACAAATTTGAAAAGTTCCATAATTGATTCCTTGCAGCCGTTTTGTTCTTCCTTCTCTTACGCTCACATTATTCACTCACACTTTCTTTCTTTCTTTCTCTTTTTATCTTGAATGCATCCCAAACTGAAAAGACAGAGTCAGAGAATACGATGAAGAAGGAGAGGAGGTAGGAGTGGGGTGTTTGGGGGTAGAATTAAGGGGTGAAAATGGGAATGATGTAAGGGTGCGAAAGCGACTGACGAGAACAAAAACAAAGAGTTTCAGACTGGTGACTGTCCGATCGAAAGGATTGTCTCTTCAGCTTTCGAAATACCTTCGAGAATACTGACAACTTTGTCTTAACTGAAAATGAACGTTGTATGACCTATCTCTTTCTTTTTCTTTCTTTCTTTTTTACCCCTTTTTTCTTTCTTCTTCGTTTCCCTGATATTCATCAAAATGAAAGAAAAGCTTCTTCTTCTTCTTCTTTTTCTTTTTCTTCATTCTTCAAACGAGATATCGTCGAATTCTTGTAATTCCACAAAAAACGTGTAAAACATTAAGTAAGTTTTAAGCTTACAAGGAAAAATATCTCAGAAAAAATTTAGATTATATAATAATAGATTTTTTGTTCTCACCCATAATTAAAATAAAATAAAATTTTAATATATACATTTAATTTTAATTATAATAATACATAATAATTTAATTTTAACTAAAATAATATTAATATTCATATATTTTTAATTAAAATAATAATATAATAATATAATATTTTGTAATATATTAATATTAAAATAAAATTAAATTAAATAAAATCTTCCGCGATAAAATAAAAACAAAAACAAAAATATAATTTCGTTTTATCTTAAAAGAAGAAGATACACGCAAGAGATACATTGCAAAATTTTCTCAAGCAAAATACTTCTACTATTATTATAATACTATCCTATCAGTTATTTTTCTATCGATAACGAGACAAAAGGAAGATGATAGGAAAGTCGTAACGATGTCCGAAAGGGAGACGCATTGTAACGGTAGAAAAGTAATAACGATTTATCGTAGTAATTACCGTGGACATAATCGATGGTCATTAACGTTTCGTTATGGCCACCATACGTCCTCGATAAGGACCACTTTTATTAGCCACAAATTACTACAGTAGCTACAAAACTATACCTACTCACGACCAATCCTTAGCGATTGTTCGGGAAGATGCAACCATCGATAATCTTACAAGAACAATATCGTTTATTTTTAAGGGATGAAAGAAAGACACACAGAGGGGTTGAAGGGAATTTTCATCGTTAATCAAAACGATGATTTAAAGACACTTAATCAAAAGTAGTTGATACCATTAAAAAAAAATATGAAATTTTAGATCATCAAAGAATACAAAGATGATTCTAAAGAACAAGTTCGATAGATCGATAGTAGAATTATATCGAGAAATTCGAGTATCACGTATCCCAGTCGGTGTGTCAGTCACGTATGCATATCTTGAGGGTATCGTAGTGAAACTACCCCAGCAATGTTCGCTTCTTCCTTTCCATCTCGAGCCTTCCTCCTTCACCCTTGGCAAACCTTCCACCCCCTCGCGCGTGGTCAGTCCCGTGAGAGCGTGGAGCCGGACGTACGTGGTCAACGCAGGCCAAACTGTCGGCGAAGTTACGTAAAATAGTTAGCGACACTTCCACCGAGTGAACTCCCCCATCCTCCTCTCCTCCTCCTTCTATCATCCACCCCTCCATCTTTCTCGTTCTCTCTGAGCTTTCCTCTTTCCAACCCTCACCCGTCCCCACCCCTAAGCTCTGGTACTAGCAGACGGTAGTGGTACGGACAGGGCAACTCGCTAGGAACCTTCTGAATAAAAGGAAGAGACGAACGTACTCATGAAAGAGGATAGAGAAGGATAAGAGAATTAGAGAAGGCAGAAGGAAGGTAAAAGAGAGAGAGAGAAAGAGAGAGAGTAAAGCCGTGATGTTGCTTCCGTACGTATGTCCGTCCATCCGTCACTGATATATGACCAGCATGGGGACCTTACGCCCTCCCTGAGATACAACACGTTCGTGACCGATCGACGCAGATACTACCTACCTATATATATATATATATATGTTATATCTGCGTATGACCACAAAACTCCGTTCAAAACTCTGTCCCTAGAAACGAATCAGTCATATGTTTTTTTTTCTTACTTTTTCTTCTTTTTTAACCCTACCTTCTTTTCAATATCATGCGTTATTCATGGATCGATAGAAGACGATCGTTTTGTTTTGTTTTTTTATTTAATTAAAAGAATTTCTCAAATGGTAGTTAGTTTCTTTTAATTACCACTTTCCCTTTTTCTTTCTCTTGAAAAAAAAAATACACAAAAGTAAATGAGAAAGTTCTAACGCGATAAGGATTCTTGGGTCCTCCTTAACGTAGACTTTGCGATAACGAGAGAGAGTGAGAGAGGACAAAACAGAGGACCAAGTTAATTGCCCTCTCATTCGTAGCAGTGAAATATATAAGGGCATTCGGTACCTTGCTTGGTAGGATACGGAGGGCTGTTTCTACCGATGACGTTCCTGTATTTCTAGGACGCTACTAGCCCTTCTCTACTCTTCTCTGTTTCTCTCACACTCTAGTGGAACACTAGGAATCGTAGTAGTTGTTCCTGGAGAGGTTTGCACGAAATACTCGCGGTAGAAATGCCCGAAGGCACCCAACGTTGCTCTCTCATCGAGCAACGTGAGCGAACAACTACTTGGCTCCCACCAAACCGGTAGGAACCAACCATTTTATTCCATTGACTATAACGCGAAACTTACTTGGCTAAGGCACTAACCATTTTGCTATGTACCCGTTGTACCACACACCATCGCCACCAGCGAATGGTCTGTTTCCTATACACTTCCTCTCTCTCTCTCTCTCTCTCTCTCTCTCTCTCTCTCTCTACCGTATCCGTTCTGCCTGGCACCGACATGGAACCGGGCTAAACAGCAAGTTCAACGAAGGTACGTACCATTCTACGTTTTGCATCACTACTATCCGCCTACTACCACCTAGGGATATATACGGAATCTCCTTGAAGAGAGAGACCAACTGCCGAAGGTGCATGGGAACTCTTACACAACCATAACGCAAACCGCACCTTTCTCTAATGTCTAAGACTAAATCTTCCTTACTTCTATACACCAGTTCTATCTTTCTCATTCTAAACTAAAGCTCCGAGTTACATCTCTAACGTGGCCTAAAATCATTGATCCTCGTCATTTAAAAAAAAAAAAATGTGAACGACCAATGGCGATTATCAGTCAGTGTCTTAGATCCAAGTTCTTTACGAGTAAAAAGTATGGATATCTTAGGGTCTATTGTTAAAGGGTCTTTTAAACTTGAAAAGTAAAAACTTTATTATCGATCCATTCGCACACTAACCTTAGTGGACACTCTTCAAGGTCGTTCAGCATTGCTAAGGGGTCGAAATCAAAAAGACCGTCTAGGTCAAGGTTCACAAGAAAAAGAAAAGTGTAACCTAGTGAAAAGGGGGATTGTGCCAAATAACTGGTAGTCGGTCAGACGAAAAGAAAAGAAGGAACTTTTCGACTTGGTTTCTACAACGTTAAAATATTTTTTACGATCAACTCTCCACCTCGTCATTGACACCCCTTTCATGCTTCTCTCTCTCTCTCTCTTTCTCTCGTAGCTTCATTCGCGACCGAACTTACCGACGGTCGAACTTCGGACGAGTTCGCCAAGTTTCGCCATTAGACACGGTTAAAACTTTGTTCGAAACACTTTCGTCCGCCACAGTTGCACCGTTGGCGACCGTGAAATAAACGCGCTAAAATTCTGAATATTTCTTTCAACTCCAACACCCACCAACCCCCTCCAACCCAGCCCCTTTTGCCATTCTTTTTTTCATCTCTCACTTAGGGGAACACCGTATTTCGGAAGTACTATAATTCCTGTCTTTTCTCTTCTTACTTTTAACGTTTCCGTTTGGTGTACGTTGACCTTTCGGAATGCGTGCCAACATTTTATTAACTTTTACTCGAACTTTCTAACAATTTCTCTAAATAACTCATCTAACAGTGATGCTTTTTTTCTTCTTCATGAATAAAGAAGAAAAATCTTTGGTTTTACGTATACTCCATTTCGTTGAAAAATCTTCGCCATATGCTGCATCAATTTTGACATAAAATTCTCTTGGCCTATTTCGGACTTATCATTCAATCCACATCTAGTACGAGATAGTCTCCTAAAACAGGACCCTTTTCCCTTTCGTCCATTATCATCACAAGAGACTTTCCTAGTACCATCGATGAAAGAATACTATTTTTAGTGAAATTCCGAATAGAAATTTTTCGAAAGTATCAAAAAGCACCGCGTGTCTCCTACGGTTTGTATTTCTTCCACTACATTGACTTCGGCCATGTCATAAAACATTTTACGCGTTTCGTCTACCAAGAGTACGACACGAACCCTGGGTTTTGGTTTACGAGCTCATCGTATATCATCCAACATTTCGATACAGGATCAAAGTATATCCCACTATCCACAGATTGTGTATCGATATCCCTTTTTTTTCTTCTTCTATCAAAAAACTTTGTTCACTTCTTGAAAATTTCATCGTCAAAAGATCCGTGTGTGCATATACGACGCTTAACTAGTTATTGACGAGTATACTCGTCATGGGTTGATTCTAGCGACAGAAAACGGTGCACGTTTTCAAACGAGGCCACCATGAGGGTTAAAGGGTACTCATTTCATCTTGGTTTTATCAAAAATCTAACTTATTACTAGTTCAAAGTAAGTAAAATGGATGCCCCCACCCATTTCGACATCGACGTTCCACGTTTCTAAGTAAAATTGCAATGGTATTAGTTATTTTCTGTCTCTCTTTGATACTTCTTTTATCCAACGAATGAACCCCCTTGTAGAAAACATCATCAGAGACGTTTTCAGAGACGAAAGGAGATAGTAATTCCCGAGTGGGAGGCTAATTGTCGTCGAACGAAAGGTCCGAGAGGGTGACCACATCCCCTACGGCACCAACACGGCAAGGCACTCAAGCTCGGTCGTCTTTTAACTCGTGTGGTGCACATTCCTCCAACGTGCGAGAGGGTTAAACGGAGTTACTCGGTTCCCCTCTAAGCCTGTTATACGTCTCGAGGGGCTAGGACTATGGGTTCTTCTCTTTTTCTCTTTCTCTTTCTTTCTTTCTTTCACTTTTTCGTCTCATTCAGACGACGTGGATTTTTCCTAAATGACTCCGCGACTCCTACCTAGTCTTACTTACGACTTTTAATCGAAACTTTTCCATACGAATTATTCATTAAATTGATCTACGATAAATTATTAAATGATCAAATAAATCTTTTGCATTTTAATTTCGATTTTGTCGATATTTTTTGAATGTTACTTTTATTATTTCAATCGAACTATAAATTCGAATTCGTTGAAATTTCTTGAAAAGAGAACTTTCAACGAAGAGAAAATCTAAAGTAGATCTCTTTACCAAGTAACTTAGTGTCTCTGTGTATATGACCATTTGGATTCGACGAAAACAAACCGTTTAAGAATCGAGCAAACAAATAAGTCGGTAAAACTATGCGTTCCGAGTTGTTAAATTGTCTTTAAATCTAAACGAGTTAGCATCAAAAATCGTTCACTTAAAATAATCTTATCGACGTTTTCCTTTCAAATCATTTTCTAATTTAATCTTATTATAATAAAAAGAAAGCAAAAATTTATTAAAGAAAAATAAAATAAAAATTCAATACACAAATACAGTTCCTTCTGTTAACTATATTCTTTAATATAATAAATAAAGTAACACCAATCCCAATTATCACAAAGTTCGATTTAGGTTTTTCTAGGAAAAAAAAAGGAAAACTATTACAATTATTATTAATTATATATTATTATTTAATAGTAATATAATTATTTTTTTTTATATTAGTATAATTAATATAAAATAATATATAATATATTTATATATTTTAATTTTAATATAATATATAATTATTATTTAATATTAATATGTAAAGCTTTGATTAACCAATATTTAACTGCACCATGTAACTTTATCGCAAATACTAAATCCCAAATATAATAATTATATATTTTAATATTAATATAATATAAAATATATTTTTATATATTTTAATTTTAATATATAATAATTTATTTTAATATAAATATTTTACATTAAATATAAATGTAATAATATATTATATAATTAATAACTAATAAATATAATAATATAATTCTATAATTATAAAATATATAAATAATTTTATATATTTTAATATTAATATTAAATAATAATTATTAAATTAAACTGAAATACCCCGATATTTCTAATGACATTCTAAATTCTAACATAAGCGAGTAGTACTTCTGGAATCGTTAATCAAACCCATCCCAATGTATCACCAAGAGCACATCCAACCTGACGACGATTAATCCGTTATATCGCGCACCTCTGGGGGATCGTTAGTCGATACCGGTTCCTCCACCCTTGAGGACTTTGCGATCTTCCTCCATGAGGACCAACAGAGGTCCTCGACAGTCGAAGGTACCAACAACCGTAGTAACAGAGAAGGAACAACCTGGTCGTCGTCGTCGTCGTCGTCGTCGTCGTCGTCGTCGTCGTCGTAGTCTACGGTC
Organism: Polistes dominula; assembly: GCF_001465965.1. The sequence continues at coordinate 1,115,023 of NW_015148993.1, read as the reverse complement.
GATGCCTCCACTGGATTAAAGGCGCATTACACCGCTCCAAAGGGCTCCTAATTAGATCCGGAAAGAAGCAAAGGGTTCTCCG
>NW_015148993.1:1083952-1111867 GCF_001465965.1 Polistes dominula | reverse complement strand
ATGTGTGTATGTGTATATATATAAAAATTATTCAACGAGCTGCGGAAGGATAAAAAGATCCCACGAGGATGTCCCTAGCAAACATCAGTGTTACCGGGGCATTAACTTCGAAGTGCATACATTCCAGAAAGTTCTCGCGCAAGATGATTCGTTTGGAGGAAAGTTACTTTCTCGTAAACAGTTACCCCCTTCTCTTACCCTTCCCTACCTACCTATCTACCTAGTCGAGAAATATTTTGGTAGAATAGTGCATACTTTTCTTCGTGTGCTCGCTCTTATGTAATACATAAACGTAGCAAGCTTTCAAAGTATATACGTCCGTGAAAACTAAAACTAAAGTTATTATAACACCGCCATTGGTTATGAATATGTGTTATCTTCATTGCTATCGCTAGCGATATCGAAAGTCGCAGAAACTTCAAACTTACGAAGAATAAGAATATCCGATTTATTTTCTTCGAATGTTTTTTGACGTACGAGCGCTTATCCAAACCAGCAGCCAGTCATCGTCATACTTTCCTTGTCGCACATTCTTCTCACAGATTTTTGGATGATCACCAAAAACTCGAGGAAACATGAATCGTATGAATCGTAACTGATTCTATTTTCCTATTCCACCCCCTCATGGTCATTCGTATTGTTCAATATTACGATCTGACCAATACTTCTTCCTAAATTTTAGAAAACTTGAATAATAATAATAATAATAATAATAATAATAATAATATTATGCATATGTTGAAATGTATGATTGTTTCCCAACCCTAATCTAATCTAACCAACTCATCAAACCAACATAATCTCATCAATGTAACTTACACGATTGAAGAGCAAAAAAAACCTTAGAAATCTTGCATTATTTTCTAATTGCATCAACAAAATTAAAATATTATGTTTTATTTTCTTTTTTTGTTTTTACTTTTGAAAAGAATAAACTCGAAAAGATTAGGATGGTATTCGTTCGATGGCATTCGACCGGTCTAAGTATGTTTAGGGATTATTGGCTGAAGTTGGTGTCTTGGCACGATGATATATTGTAAGGGTCAACAATACCCCTAACTCTCTCTCACAATACGCTTCCGTTTTGAACTCCGTTCTGGCGAGATGCTCATTCGTTGCTATAACAATAACCCGTTCCGAACACCTTCGTTTGGCAGTCGACTACTATTCCATAAGTGATTTTAAATAGACAAGAAAATCTCAATACGATAGATGTCAAAATAATTCAAAATCTTTTTCGATGATAATTGTAACAATTGAATTGTAAAAATACAATAGAAACAAAAACCAGATTCAAACTGATTCAAAGATACTGATGGGGTGCAACTCTTTAAAAATCCTCTTCAAGCAAAAAAGAAAAATAGAAAAAAATAAATTCGAACTCCTTCAAAGACTCTGGCAGAGTGCAACTCTTCAAAAATAATCCTCATGAAGCTAAAAAAAAATAAAATACAAATAAACTGAAAGAACATAATGCGGTATTCGAGATCAAAGTGTAGGTGTATGAGGTGTAGGTAGTGTCGATTGTATCCAAGAACCACGTTTAGCAAAAGCAAAAGGCAAAAGCCCAGCAGGCACCCACCATCGTGTGGGGGTGTGCAACGACTATCAGTCATTATTTTCCGCAACATTTAGCAAGCACTTCAAACTGTTTCGCACTCCCTGCTACGTCCGCTATCCTACCATAGCTCCGAAACTTTCTCAAGTATGTGCCATAGGAGCAAGCGGCTTGCTCCTCGGAAAACCCACCCCAAACCTCCACTCCCACCCTTAGCCCTTCTCTCTCTTTTCCTCTGTAACCTTCTATACTTGTTCCTTTTCCAACCAACTTACTTCGCAGGCTAGAAAAGCCCCTACACCTTTTTTTTTTCGTTGCCACTGAAGATGAGTTATGAACCACCAGGTTTCCTGGAGGTTGCTTCCTCATCGAGTCTAACCACCCCCATTTCTCCTGCGGACGAGGATTAGGGAAGTAATTAAGAATGGCACAAAAAAAGTCTACCACCTGCACGAAATATAATTAAGCGAAGAGTAGTTAAAAAAAAAAAAAAGATTAGCAAAAGGAAGAGTCGTTCGTTCATTCGTCCGTCCGTTTACGACCTTATCTAAATTAGGATTAACGTAAATTACATAGAAACGGCTTTAGAATCAAGAGCTGACTGCCTGCTTGCCTGCCCTGCCCTGCCCTGCCCTGCTGGACCTAATTGAATTTTTCAGATTTCGAGAGAGACAAAATTCGTAGAGATATTTCGAGCCAAGTCACATTATCGATTACAGTGACAACTGTTTACCGGATTTTCCACGACTTCTTGTTCCTCATTTCCCTCTCTTCCTGTTTCTTCCCTCCTTTCCTCCCTTCTCCTCTTCTCTTCGTTTCCACCTACGCATGGTAGCCACAGAGAACCACACAAGTTTTAATCGAATTTATCGCAATGCTATTCATGAGAAAGAGAAAAAGAGAAAGACAGAGAGAGAGAGAGAGGAAGTTACACAGTACGTATACATACACATTTCTAAGAAAAACTGTAAAAGTAGAAAAAAGTAGAAAAAGGGGTAGGAGAGAAAAAGAGACAAAGATACATAGGAGACAGAAACAGAGAGATAAATAGAAAAGATTTACTGTGCTTTAAAGATAACGTACTAGATAAAATTTCTATTTAATTTAAATATTTTTTTTATAATATTTAAATAATATATTATTATTATTATAAATATTATATTTTATTTTTATATTATATATTATATTTTATATAAATTTAAATTATATATAAAATATAATTATATATATATTATTAAAAATATAATTTTTGTTTTTTATTATTTTCTTTAACAATAAAAAATAAATTGTATTAATATGACATACATATTTATTTGTCTATAATAATATATTAGCTTAACAGATATAAATTTGCACCAAACCAAACGTGTTACTCTTTCGAATATACTCGTCTCACGAACAAGGGTGGCCACCCCTTCACCACCACCCCATCGAGACTATCGAAGCGTGGTGAGCCAAAAGTGCCACGTTCTTCGCCTAAGTTTCACGAAAGTAAGTTCTGTCTTCTACCGGTTAAGTATTCCAACGCTTGTGACTAATCGGAATTACAAATACACCATCATCTTTTTGGTCTACTGGTGTCTGTCTACCTATTTTACTACTTTAAAGTCTTATCTCATATATTTAAGCTGTGGGGATAGTTGATAAAAATATCTGGACACTGTGTGTGTATATATTTATAGTTATGAATAATGATTAATATTTTTAATCCATTGTTTATTTAAACTTTAGTATACTATCGTAATTTGTTAATTTGAATTAAAAAATTTAATGAATATGATTTTATATTAGATAACAATTTTATTTAAGATATGTAGATGTATATTGTTTATTTAAATATTTATTCTAAAGTTTTATTAACGATATAACAAATTGCAAAAAAATTAGAAAGAAAAAAATTAAAAATTAGAAATTTTAAACTGCACCAATTTATACTTGAAAAAATTCTAATTATTATGGATATTATACAAAATTAATAAAAGCTATTAATACAAAAATTTAAATTATTCATTATAATATTATTTATATTATATAATAATTGAATTGAATTGAATTTAATTGATATATATATATATATAATTTCTTTAAATATTTATTCAAAAGTTTTATTAACTAAATAACGAATTGCAACAAAAATTAGAAAACCAAACTAAAAATAAAAAACCACATAAATTTGCCCATAAAAAAATTCTAATTCTTATGAATATTGTACAAACTCAATACCAAAAATAAATACAAAAATATAAATGTTTATATTTGTTTAATTTACAGGAAAAAAAAACTTATATTAATTCTTGTTCGTTTGGAAATGAATTGAACGTTCACTTTGGTTATTAAGATCGAGACAATAACTTTCCCGAAAGTTACTATATTTATGAATAGTTTGTATCGTGTTTCCAGATGACTGGAGCATTGTTGGACGGCATATTCGGGACAGCCAATTCCTCGCGTAAACCGAACGACCGGAAGGTCAGGAAGAGCAAATTGATTCTGCACGGACCGTCGCCGAACTTGGTCGATTTATTTGATTACGGTGCGCATGATTAGTAATATTGACAAATTAACTCTCGGGCCAGTTACTCGGACACTCCTGCGCTTGCCAGAGCCGATTTTACCTAAACTTTGACGACCTACCACCACCACCATCACCACCACCATAACCATCACCAATTGAAGGGCTCTCTCTTGTGCTATCATCCTAAATGAAATTAAATTGGAAAACTTAACGCATCCCCTCATCCCCCTTTACAAATCTGATTAGTACTTGTCATGTTTGCAAATGTTTAATAAAAGAACTAAAAAAAAAATTATCATGGCTCATATCAAATGCCAGAATGCATACGTGAAAAAAAAATATGAAAAAAATTCTGCCGTCTCTTTGAACGTCCTGACACAATCACGAGATTAAAGCTAAGGTCGAAAGCTCTGTCACCTGAAAAAAAAAATAAAAAAGAGCATAGGACGTTCCTTTTTGAGACGAAGCGTTGTGAAAAAAAAGAAAAAAAGAAGTAAAGAGAAAACGTGGTAGAAGGAGATATTGGATTCCATATCCCGTATCCACATCAAACTTGTGCCTCATCCCTCTAAGTCAGACCCAAAACTTTTCTTCGTATGTAATTCGATATGGAAACGAAGTGGGAAAAGTGGGATTGCTAGAAACGTAGAAATGACTACTACTACTACTGCATACGAGCTACGTAAAATCGTCTGCCGTCTGCATTGATATCTACAAATTTTAACTTTTAAATTATTCGGCTTATTAAAATCAAATACTTTGAGAGAAAAAAGTAGAGGAATATATTCGCATTTTGTTAGAAAAAATCAATGATTTATTTCTACATATAAAAATGTAACTTTTTAATCACATGTTTATAGCTGGTTAGAATAAAAAAACAAACCATTTCGATAGAAAATTAAATGACAACTAACAATTAGTTTAAATTACTATGAAAATGGGATATTAAATTTTGGTTAACGATGTTTGTCACGAAAGTATAATTCAAATATGATAGACTGACTCGTTGAGAACAACGTACAACGTTGTTCGTAATATTTGGAATGGATAACGAGTGTTGAAATTCACGCGTGGCTCTTTAACGACTACTCGCACGACTACGACTACGACTATGACAACGTTTCCTGTAATGTTCTTCCATATAATTCAACCGTGTGTCTGTAATGATCGTTAAGACGAAAACAAAGTTGTCGGGTAGAGTAACTAAACGTAGAGTAAACAGTGTTTACTACTGTTCGAATAAGTTTTACTTATAGCCATTATTACTGATGTTATATATCCATGAACAATGGTCACGTCAATTCTAAGTAATGAAAAATTCATTATCCGATCGAATTGTTAATAAAAATCTAGATAAACATAATTATTATTATTATTATTAACACTATGACGTCCGGTGGCTCCAGGTCGGTGCCATGCAAAAATTATCGGGAAAGTGCCGGTTGCTCCACGTTGGTGCTATTCGGAAATTATCAAGCAAGCTGTATTATATATATATATATATTAAATAATATTAATAAATATATATATATATATATATAATATATATAAATATTATATTATAATATTATATATTTAATATATAAATAATTATATAATAAATTATATATACATATAATAATATAAATACCAGCGCTCGACACGAAAAAATCTAGATTAGATGTGCGGACGGCATAGTATTAATTGGCATTAGGAACTCAAAAATTCATTGCCACAAATACGCAAATCCAGCTAGTGTTCCCATCCCTAAGCTTGCCCCCTCCACTCACGGTCTTTTTATCTATTTCTAAGTTACTGAAATATTCAAAAATATAATGAAAGAATCGAACAATAGATAAAAGAAAAATTTCCAATCGGTATAAATTTGCTTTTCCTCGAAATCGATGTTTAGTAGGCTGTCAAAATAGGTGCGTAAATCTTGCACGATTCGTATATCTGGCACGCCTATGTTAAAAAGAGAAAGAGAGAGAGGAGGGTAGTCTTAGGAAATGCCGATGCTTATGTCCGAACGACTTTATCCCCGAGTAGTCACCCTCGTTCGCTGCTCGTACACCAGATCGTGAACGTAAGGGTGCCAGATCAATGGGGTTGGAACGAAAAGCAGTCTCCTTAGGGTACTTAAGGGCATCCTCATGCGACTTTACCGATCCCCGCAGTAGGATTCCTCCAAACAACTTCATGATCTGCTTGATTGCACCTACCTTTAACTGCTTTCTATGGATAAGTCTAAGAAATCGACGAAAAATTTCCGAAAAAACTTCGATACGATCAAAAATACTATATATATGTAATGAAAGTATATTTTCTTTAATCCAAATTAGACGCCATTTACAAGCTCAGCGCACTCTTTAGTCGATTAATTGAATTAGAGATTACGTAAGAATATTAAAAGAGGTTAAGAACACGATCAAAGATAAAATAATTTGTAATATAATTAATGTAATTTGATATATAGATATATAAAATCACAATAGTATTTAATAAAGGAAAATAACGAGAGATAGAAGATAAAATACGATAATAGTATATATATAGATATATACACGTGAGAATTCCAGACGGAAGGGTAAATCGAATCCACGGAATCTCGATGGTGATTCTAATAAGAGCTCTGAGCATAGCAGCACATGTTCTGACCCAAGAATCCCATGTTGATAATAGGAAGGTCTATCTACGGATGCCCCAAAGCAGGTTCTCTCTGGTTAACACGGAAGCGTTATTTCCAGTGGCTCCCCGAACGGTAGGTGTAGCACACGTTACGAGAGTCCAAGAACGCAGCCCGTTTACGCGTATATGCGTATCCCGGAAGGACGCACCACCGGACAACCTCGTAAGAGAAAGCAGCAGCAGCAGCAACCTTGCTTGCAGTCCTCGAGAAAGGCCCCGCGTCCGCCAACCCAGATTTACTACGTTCTCCTGTAATTATCATCATAAAGTCGACTTTACGAGCAGTAAGAGCCCTCGTAAAGGAATGCTTCATTTCGCCCTGGGCCACCACCACCCATTCCATCAGCACACCCCTTCTTCTTCTTCTTCCTCCTTTCCTTCCCTTCCCTTCTACCTTTCTAGGTCCCTCGGGCTACACCACCACCTACGGGGAAGCACCTTGGTCTTTTCTCGACCACCTTCTCCTCGTCTCGTTCGAGACCCTTCGACCAAGCACCTTTCCACTCGTGTTCAGTTACCCTTCGACCACACTGAGAACGTTAAAACGTTAGCTTAGAGGGGTAGTACTTTCTCTTTTTCTATCTTTCTCTTTTACTTTACCTTTTACATCAAACCTCGAAATGTTGCAGATGGTAAAAGTCGCCAGACCTCGGGCTATATACGTACTAAAAAGTCTTTTACAGTAGGAACAGCAGAAAATTCTAAAGCCGAGAAGAAAAACAATCGTTACAACTTATATTTATATATATATATATAAGGTGGACAAAAAAGATGAATAAAAAAAGGAAATAATATATCAAGAAAAAAAAAATATTTCTAAGATTGAGAAAAGGTGACCTACGTTATTCTCGTTGTACACAACGGATTTAGAAGAAAAGCTGTGAAAATAGGGTGAACTGGAGGAATACTAATATGGTCTTTGGCTTATGCGGACGATATAGTGATGTTAGTAGAACCCGCAGGAGTTACATGGGGTGAACGAAGAGATACCTAGAAGGGAGGAAAAGAACTAATGTTAAATGCAGGAAAGTTAAAGGTGTTAATCTTCCTCCCAAAAAAAAAACAGTGAAAAGACCAAAAGAAAAAAAGAAGAATAACAATTGGGTAGAGGGGGAGAAGGGAATAAGAAAAAAAATCCTTGAAACATTTAAGATATTATTCCAAAAGAAAAAGAAATAAAAGGTCAGCAAAGTATTTTAAAGATCACAGTTAAAAAAAGATTATGATAGTCATGAAACAGACGTAGGGTTTGTTAAGGGTAGTTCGAAAAGTAAGAAACGATACCTAAACAACCACCACCACAACCATAATTGCCAAGAGTTCAACGAGAATTAAGGTCACTTGATGGCGAAGGAATAGTTGATAAAGGAGCCAGAGTGGTAACGGTTGGACAATGCCGTATATTTTATTAAAGCTTATATTTACTGGGTGACCGCCAACTTGTTTACTTTCTAAGATACATAGTAGTGAGGCCTGCCTCTTCGTCCAGCTAACATCTGGTGCCTAAGGTAGGTAACCCTCGTAATATCGAGCTTTCCATTAACGCTTTGTCGTTTAAACGGACTAACCTACGAAAAGCCTTCCGTTGTCCACCACCAGAAGGATTACGTTTACTTAATAGTAGTAAGTGTTCCAATACATATGTATATATAACATTACAATACTTAATATATATTATAACTTAAGGTTATATTATATAACTATATAATATGCAATATATAGTTTATTTTGTAGAACTAAAAATGCAAAAATAAAAATTCATAGCAATTATATAACTATATAATACTTAATATATATATTAAATAAATAAATTATTATATAGATAATTAAATAGTAATTAAATATAGTACTATTGTAGTAATTAATATATATGTATATTAATATATAATTATATGTAGTATTATAGTATTATATAGTATTCTAGTAGTAATCATAGTACTATAGTAGCAACTATATAGTAATAAAATTATAAATAAATGCTATTTATATATAGCATTACAATACTTTTGTACCTGATCAAAGAAAAATGCATACATAGTTACATACAATGAACAATTATTCTTTTAAGAAACAAAAGAAAATGGAATGAAAATGTCATATGAATCTAACATTTTAAGGAATTCTACTGTTGTTTAAACAAAGACGACTACTGCTACGATCCACCAATACTAACGCTAGTTACTCTTGACAATTTGCATTAACTTTCACCGACGCAATACCGATTGTATAGTTTAGCATACATGAATATAGCTGATTTGCACGCTAGTTGATCGTTTCGAAAACGAACTGTGGAATAATTAAAAAACCATTTAGTCTCAACTGACGAAATCTCTAGAGTATTTTGTATTGCTAATGACTGTCCTCCACCACCATACCCCCTCTATCCCTACCCTTCCCATAGTATGAGCTACAATAATGAATGAACCATTACTATATAGGATAAGTTCTACTACGAAAATACGAGACTTTTCTTAACGTTAACCTATCTTCTTCTTTGATAATAAAAGAAAGTACTTGATAAATAAGTCTAGTGGAAAAAAAAGGAACCAAAGTTTGGATCGTAAAAAACTATACGATAATCCTTACGACTACTATTACTGATACCTACTACTAGATGAGTCTTTTTTCTGTACTTTTTACAACCTTGTAAATAGTTAATCATCAACCGTTGAATTCATCGGTGTAAAAGAGAAAAGAATTCCAACAACCAACTAACAACAACAACTAAGAAAAAGACACCCTAAAACATTGAGTGTCATTAATCGACGAGTACTGAATTTACTTGCTGAATCTCACAGCAGGGAGAGTTCTTTTTCTTTTTTCCTTTTTCTTTTCTTTCCTTTCTTTTCTTTCAATATTGCCCTGATCGAATTAACGATCGGCTTTGTGCACTCCGTTTGCTAGCTGCCAAATGCTTTAATGCCATTATCTTCATTAGAGACAGAACCGGCGCGGATTACAATACCTAATGAACCGCCTCGCGACGGACGAAAGCAACTTTTTCCAACCACTCTCTTTCTCTCTCTCTCTCTCTTATTCTCTCTCATTCTCTTTCTTTTCCTCGCACGCGTTCATTTTATTCCCATCCTTTTTCTTCAATCCCTGAAATCCTTCTTTCCATCCTTCTGTCTCCTTCGTCATTTTCTGTTCTTCTTTCGTTCGTTCTTTCTTTCTTTCTTTCTTTCTTTCATTCTTTCATCTCAAGTCAGCTTTCGTCTTTTAGTCTAACGTCGTACAGTAGCCGGCAATCTCTTTTTCCCTAGGGCCCATGAATGCCAAACAAAAATAAACAAATTTGTTTGTATCCCAAATGCGTACTCCATGAAAAGCCTTTTGAAGAAAAGAAAAAGAGATAGTAGACTGTAGTACCGAGAGAGTATACTGGTTAAACTCGGATTTGCAATTTTAATTACGTTTCGCTAGATGTGAGAGAGCGCGAGAGAAAAAAAAAGAAAGAAAAAAAACATGAAGAAAGGACACTCGATGGTTGGAAGGACGGAAGGAAGTTTTGAAATTAGCCGGTCGGGACAGATCAGTGAAAAGAAAAAATAAATAAATAAATAAAAATATAAAATAAAAATTAGGTGAGAAAAAAGGAAAAAGATCCTTGAAGAAAATAATATCCTTCTATTATTCTCGATAATTATCATCAGTCGACAAGAAACTTTGCAAAATGTCATTTTTCTTGACAACTGATCTTTATGTTGTTATGTTCTTTTATTCTTGGTTTAATTTTTAAATATTAGGATTTTTTTAATAAATAAATATTTGGTAATATTTATTTTAAATTTTTATAATATAAATATTTTATTTTATTTTTTATATAAATTTCATTTATATAAAATTTTAAATATTTATATAATTATATTTTATAATTATATAAATATAATTTATAAAAAATGTATATTATTTTATTGTAAAATAAAAATATAAATTTATATAAATTTAAATAAAAAAAAAATTGTAATATAAATATAAAAAAAATAATATTTAATAATATAATATTAAATTTTTATTATATATAAGTATTATTATTTATAATTTAATTTTATTATACTTTAATTAATATTTAATTATAGTTTTACAATTTAAATATTTAATTATATTTTATTATATTATATACAATATAATTTATAAAAAATGTATTGTATAACAATATAATATTTTATTATACATAAACAATTTAAATTTATATAAATTTATATAATTAAAAAAATTTTAATATAAATATAAAAATAATAATGTAATAAATAAAACAACTCTAATCATATCCCTCCCAAAATATGTTAAAATAGGTTGAGAAATTCTGAAGTCTTCTTCCTAACACAACTAATCCTTATATAGATATATATTTTTTTTTTCTTATCCCAATCATTTTATTATATTAATATGTTCAGAAATTCAGAAGTTGTTCGATATCCGATTCCGTCATTGGTTATAAACTCGACTATATTATATTTCCAAGAGACACACATAGTAGTAGAACGCGTTGTGTTCAGATGAATTTAACTCCACGGTCCTCGTACGAACGGAATTCACTGACAACTAATTAACTCGATTATCACAATATTGCATTAAGTTACAATATCGAAACGAGCCAAAACTGTGCTACCGTCTCAAGGCGCGGTGTATCTCTTTGAGAATATCAAGAAGGGAATGTGAATTGGGAAAGGGAATGTGATGAAGGGAACAGTACAGTTGACAAAAAAGAAACCGTCTACTACTTGTTGTTTCCTTTGACTCCTTCCATTGACCACGGTTGCATTAAGAAATATCAAATACAAAGGGAATGGAAATGGTCGTCAACTTTTTTTTCTATTACCAAGAGACAATGAGAAAAAGAAGAAACAAGAAACAAAGAAAAAGAAAAGTCATAATATCGATAGGACTCTGTTCCTCGTTTGTCCTGTCTTTCTGTAAGCTTTTAAGTGGCAAGTTATCCTCCCTGACAATTTTCTTTTTTTTTTTTTTACTCCTAGTCCCAACCATCGGTTCGTTCGTCAAAAGAGTTCTAAACAAACGAAAAACAAACGACGTAGTAGCTTGATCGCTTGTAAAGTCTCTCAAAGGGAACTGTTTTTCGGTTCTGTTGCACACACACATACACACATATCTATATATATTTGTATTTATGTATGCACAGGTATATATACACATACCTGTATGAGAGTTAACGATTAAAGGGGAAAGTAAGCTTTTACTTTTACCTAAACTTCTTCCATACGAATTTATTTTAATTTATTCCGTATTTGGTCGTATCGCATGGCAGAAATTTGACTGGTATCTCTTTGAAAACTTTGACAGGTTTCTGCAAACTTCTATTATTGGTCTGCCACATGGGAACGGACCGTCGTTTCTGTTGGGTTCATACCAACGTCCACGATGTCACAACGTGTAACGTATTGACTGTTCCCCGGCATATCTACCTTAGAACAGTTAGCTCTACTTTGCATGACAGCCAACGTGTCATTTCGTACAAATCGAAAATCAAACATTACCAAATCAAAGATTCAATCGACGATCTACCAGCCATTTAACAAAACGAGGTTACGTATGTATAGAAAAAAAAATAAGTAGAGTTCACACTCATATATTTCAAAAAATAATAATGTAAACGATTAAAAAACAGGTGAAAGGGGTGCGGGGTAATACGATTCAGTTTATTTATGTTGATTCTATAGGTTGGGTGACTTCACTAATTAATAAATAAAATTACATTTTTCAAATTAGTTTTTATTTCAGTATAGTAAAAGTAAGTATTAAGAATAGAAACAATTTCCATGTAAAAAAAAAAGAAAAAGAAAAAATATCTTAGAGTCCTTTTAACCCAAATCAATATTTATTATGATTTATTCTTGACAAAATAAGAAAAAAAAGATAGAAGATGGAATATAGACATCGAAACGTACGATTTGAACTTTCTGCGTATCGCATGAGAACTGGCAAAACGTAGTTGAGACACCACGTTTCGAAGTAACGTGGACGACGAACGAGAAGGAGGAAAAAGGCAAGGAACAAACGAGATGGTATTCCATAGGGACGGGATACGCCGTGGCCCTATCTGCGAATGATTTGTGAATATGCAAGGGCAATGGGACGTCTCCTTCGGGAACGCGACGGTCAAGATAGTCCCCGGGTTCCCCGGGCACCTAAAACACGGAAAATATTCGAGTGGACAGCCGCAAATTTATCGTCCTAGGCAGTCCTAAATTTTCCATTACACATCTCGAATCCCGAGCGTGTTGAGGAGGAACAAAAAAAAAAAAGAAAAGACAAATTTTGAGTGAAATCCATTGCCGCGTGGAAAGTCCCTTAACCTTTTTTTCCTGACTCTTTTCCTATCCAAGATCCAACTTTAATCGAATTCAATTCATTTCCAAAAAAAAATATCGACAACGTTTTTTAAAAATCATTCATCAAAGATATAAAATCTCAAACGTTTTATACAATAATAATTATAGATAATAAACGTGACAATATAACCTTAAAATAGAGAAAGAGAATGAAGATAAAAGCATAGTTTAAACGAAGATGTGCTTTAAACACTTGAACGTTCTTCTCATTGAACAACAAAAGTGCATTTATCGTTTTGAGCTCGTTCCACTACACTCCCTTCACCACACACCACTCTCCCCGCCACCTAAGCTCTTACCCTTAAAGGAAAGGGGTATTTCTTTCGGTCGTTATTATGGCTCTTACGGGTGTTAACGGTTCGCGGCGAACGCTGAGGGTTCGGTAATAAAGCCCTAAGAATACAGGGTCCGATCGTAAAATGATAATTGCCACCGTAAAGCTAAGTGATATTGAACTTGATGTCGACACCGAACAACGACTGAACCCGAACAGAATCGAATTATTATTCGTCGAGAAAGAAAGAAAAAGAAAAGAAAAAGAATTCATCGAAGAAAGAAGAAGGAGGATAAGAAGACAACCTTTCTTTTTTACGTTATGAGATCGTTTCACCAATGTTGAAAAGGGTACATTTTTAAAGAATCGACAAAACGATCATTCTTCGGTTCATAAATCATCTGAATCATCGTTTTAACGACCCTATTTCTCACACAGGTTAAAATTTTAGTTAAAGTCAGACCCCCAATGAAGTCCTCGAGTAACAGATATCAATATGAAATAAAAATATATTTCAAAAGTCAAAAAATTCATGTTAAAATATTAAAATAAATTTATTGCGTCAAGTATAGGTTAAATATGTACGCCATTGTTTTTCTTGTAGTTAGTTTTCAACCAGTTAATTGTGGCGCCCTCGTTTAAGAGCGCGCACCGTTTTGTCTTACCAGAATCGATCAAAAAGATGGGTTTATTTTATAAAATTGACAATTTTATTGAGTTGGCAAGTAAATTATTGTGGATTTTGTCGATAGGTGGCCTTTTAAAATCAACAATGAATTAGTTGCCAACCCACTATTACTAATATTTACTTAATTTGGGAATATAAACATATATTACATATATATTTAACTAAAAACGCAATAAAAATTAAATATTTAATAAATAATCGAATCCCTTTCTATCCTTCTAGCTCTATTATCTCTGACTATTTCCAAGAATATTACTGTACAAATATACTAAAAACATACGGGATAGATTATAGAAACTGTAATTTGTAAAATGCATATATAAAACTATCGAAAGAAAAATTACACGATTTAAAGTTTGGTTTTTTATTTGAATGCAGCAATACGTAAGACTTGCTTAGCTCTTTAACCCTTCGCTATCTACTTTTTCTCATTTTTTTTTCTCTCTCTCTCTCACTCTCGCCCTCTTTCCACTTCTTCTAAAATTCCCTTCGCAGCCCTTTTCTCGATGATCCCGCATTCATTTTGCGATCGAATATGCGGCGTTACAAACCCCCCTTTCGTCATACGACCAACTCCTACACACACACACACACACACTCTTGTAGAATAAACGCGTATAACGTTTTCACATATACAAGCGAACAAATATATACATAGAAACGAAAGAGAGGAGAGAACACGCTCGGCACGTTTAACCTCGCTAGCTCCCACACACACATACACACACACACACATACACACTCCTGGTTCGTAGGAAGGAAAGTTTCCCGCAATTTTGCGTCTTCTCGGCAAGAATAATTCATCGTGTCCCGTGAAACTTTTACGATTTCCGCGAACGACGTGCAACGAAACCAACCGAAATCTAGTGATATCGACGTGAACGTTTGAGACGAGAATATTCCCCTAACCCCTCAAAAAAATGAGAACTCCAATCAGGATTTTAGTCAAAAGAAAAGCAACGAAAAAATTGTCAAACGATCTATCGTACGAAAAGAAATCAACAAAGTGATAAAAAATCTTCCAGTCTTCATTAAAGAGTTAAAAAAAAAAAGGAAAACTAAAAGGATAGTCAAAAATTGTGGATTGACGCATGTAAACGGGGATGTATACGAAGTATAATAGATTTAACAAAATGCTAGCAAAATAAGAAGGGTGTATAGGAAGTTAGGTGAGGGTGGGGTTGGGTGTAGGTCGAAAAGGATTAAAATGGGCCGTGTCTATAATCTACTTTGCATTTCCACGAACCCTTTCTAAGCGCGGCGACTAATACGGTAATGCATCGGAATCCCCTCAACGGGTGAGGTAGTTTCCGGTAGTCGTAAAGCCGGTTTAAGTAATTCCCGATAGAGGGAAGCTTTCTCCATATAACTCCTGTGCTTTGCCTGAATTCTCTTTCTCTCTCTCTCTCTCTCTCTCTCTCTCTTACTCTCCTTCTTTCATAATAGACAACGAAGATACTTTGTCGATTAGACTACTGAAGAAAATCTCAGAGTAGTTGTGTTGTACTCCAACCATATTTTTTCTTTCGAACTTAAGAAAAGAATCAATTTAGGCAATGTCAATAAATTACTCAGATCGCGTTTCAAAATCAGGATATACAGGACAATCATTCTACCGGTAGTCCTTTATGGTAGCGAAACGTGGTCACTTACGTTACGGGACGAAAAGAAATTGAGGGGTTTTTGAAAATAAAGTTGTTCGTAAAATGTTCGGTGCAAAACGATGATGAAACGGGTGAATGGAGAAAACTCTATAGTAGAAGTACACCGACTGTACAACAAACCGGACATCATTAACTTCGTAAAATCACGCCGATTAAGATGGGCAGGTCACGTGGCGCGCATGGGGGAGGATCGAACGGTGCATAAAATACTAATCGGTATACGAACGGGAAAAGACCACTGGGTAGACCGAGACGTAGATGGGAGGACAATATTATTTTGGGATCTTCAAGAAATAGGCTACGAAGACTGCGAATGGAGGGGTCAAGCAAAGAACACTGGCGGAATTTTGTATTTGTGGCAATGAACTTTTGAGTTCTTAATGCCATAATATTTTTTGTTCAATTTTTTATTTTCAATCTATAACATTATATGAAAGATATCGATAATGAATATTTAATTTGTTCTATAGTGATACCTTCTGATCATTAACAGGCTGGTTGGCAGCATCTCGATCTTCTTCAAAGCTTATGTCAAGAACGAGGACAAATAGCTCTTCGCTCTTGAGCAAAAGTTTTAGGACAGGGCCGCCAGTGGCGACACGTGTGCTCGCGCAGATTCAGCATGGTGTGACAAGAAAGAACGACGACAGAGTGAGAGAGAGAGAAAGCATGACATAACCCAACGACGACGGCAAGGCCTCACAAATTGTTTAACTTTTGCGGGGTGGCGAGTGACACCGACGATACAATAATGGCTCTCTGATGCGATTTTAACTTTTCACACTCAGCGTTCCTTAGGGTGGTAGATTCCATCGACGGAATATCGGACGTGGTGGATACGATAAAGCGCCTAAAACGAGAACAGAGAAAAAGATCACCAAGTGGAAAGGAAGGTAAGGAAAGGAAAGGAAAAAAAAGTTTATTCTGAACGTTCTAAGCGAACTCCTCCTGACTTTTGAAATTCCTTCGAGAACGAGAGAACGACATTCCGAAGACCTTGAGACTTCGGGCTATTTCTCATAGATGGTAACCTTTTTTTTTCATTCCATTGAAATCTAATAATCGTACCAAGATATATTATATGTAACTTAAAGTATTTTCAAGTGTAAGTTAACGTAATATAAAATTATTATAAGATAATTAAAAGATTATTATTTATTTATAAGAAGATCCTTTATATTATGAAATTTGAACTAAAATGTAAGTATAAAAGTAACTACTACTATGTGATATTTCTCTTCTATAAAGTAAAGACATATACTACTCTATTGAATGATTTCAACCGACGGGATAAGTTTGCTAAAGTAAAAGTTAGAAGGACGACGAAACGAAACGCAATGCATCGTTGAAAACTAGGAAAAGGACTCCCGGGGAAAATATTAAGCTAATGCGAAGAAACACTTGTACGTCCTCCAACCTTTCTCTCTCTCTCTCTCATGCTGCTACTGCTACTACTCCTACGTAACGTCGTCAGGTAATTAGCTATCAAGTTACCTTCTACATCCTACTCGGCTGCATGATGCCTACCTGTTACCTACCTACCTACCTACCTGCCCGACCACCCGCTGCCTAGCTACGGGGATCCGTTTTCAGACATGCAATTATGCCTGATGGAAATGGAAGGAAGGCACACACGTGTATCTATCATCTACCTACCTACCTACCTATACACCTAACCTATTATAAAGTATCTCACGACAAAAGATAGAAAACTTTTTAATACTTATATTATTCTCGTTTATTTTTTTGTTTTTCTTTTAATCATTTTATTTCGTATTCTAAACAATCAATGAACGTGAAATCTAATAACCGTTAAAGAATACTTAATGTTTTTCTCTTATCCACGACGACAGGTAAGGACACGGGACACGCAAGGGGGACTACTACTACTACTACTATGAATTTTCTTTTAATTCAATATTATTTGAAAGGTTCTCGTAACAATTTAGCGAACCGAGAAACGCCAGGGCTTCCTACCATCTAGAACAATATTTCTGCTGTTAATCTGGATGGTAGAAGAAGAGTACTTGAGTTAAATACATTACGCGATTCCGAGAGGAAGGTTTTTCTCTTGTCTCGGACCACCTTAGCGTGGAGGTCCTGCCATGAACAATTTATGGCTTAAAAAAGGGAGGAAAATCTCATACCCCTTAAGAGAGAACAGAAGCAAGCAAGGACACCAGTTTCCAAGCGAAGATAGTCCTTTAGTCTCCTTTCTTCTTCCCTTACCAACGAAATACGAGGGGTCAAACTTCTTGTAAACCATAAAGAGGATTCCCAGTCATTAGATCTTTTCGTTCGAGGATCGCATGATATCACTGTCTCTCTTTCTCACTCTCTTTTTCTGTACTATATATTTGTCTCTTTCTATCCCTTTCTTTCGTAACGTGACAGATTTTTCGTCAAAAAGGATTTTCCTGTAAAACGTTTAACATCTTTTATTTAAACGAGACAAATATTTCCAATAGGTTGAATAAACGTAGAATCTACTACTTCTATATGTGTCCATAATTATGAAAATGGTCTAAATATGATAATTAATTTGATGATAACTTTTAATTTACTTATTGACCCATTTTTCAGTCAACACTACCGAATATTCCTTGATAAAAAAAATAAAATAACATTGCTATTTTGATGCAATGAATTTAATATCAAGGCACAGAATTAACTGCTACACCTAATACCTTTTAATCCACAGGATTTAGATAAGGTCGAGCTAGGTAATCGCAATTTAGGAAAAAAAAAAGAAGAAAAAAATATTAATTAAACGCGTATTAGAGGTTTAATATTCGAGGTCTGTATCGGATCGATACAATCTTAGGATTTTCCTTATAAACCTGCTTACGCGTAATGAACTTTTTAATTGAAAAATAAAACATCTTAAAGTTAACTCAACAAAACTTCTCCACACTTTAAACTAAAATAAACTTACTGAACTAGTCAATGATACAAATCAAAAAGTAAAAATTATTTAAAGTAATTGATGTCTCTCTAGTAAAGTTGAAAAATCAAAAAAAAAAGAAGAAAATCGTGGAGAAGTCGCTGAGTCGGTAAAGAGATGAATCTTTTTTCGAGTGTTAGAAATCGGGGCCACGAGGACAACATCGGATTCGTGATTTCGTATGTCCCTCTCTCTTTCCAGACTACCATAGATCACCGTGTTGTAGCAATTGAGTTAGGAAGGAAGGAAGGAAAGAAGCAGTTCGGCAAACACTTCTCTTTCTCCCTTGTTCGTTCAGTCTTCTCTCGGCAGACAAAATTTATGGCTTAAAAAAGTCCCGGACGCGGTAGAGTTGTTCGTTTTATCTGTAATGTACTGATCTTGCCTTCGTCGAGAATGGCGCGCCCCCTTTTCTTACTTCGAGAGCGTGGACCTTGCTTTCCTTGCTTGCTTGGACGAAAAGGCCACCCTACGATCTGGATACGGGGCCCAAACTCTCTGTTCGAACACAGGGGTGAGCCACCCCGTGGCTTACATGATTTATATCAAAAGAGAAAGAGAGAAAGAGAGGATGCCAACGAAATACGGAAAATCGACTGCAACCTTCCGAGTCTCCCAAAACCTGCTACTCTGGAGCTTCCGCGGGACTTCGTTTTGATAAGGGTCTACGAATACGTACGATTCCCGAAAACTCTCCTCCCTGTACTTTCCATCCATCGTACGACTGGATCTACGGCTTTTGCCTTGAAGAAATCTAGCCTCGCAGGTGGAAGGATAAAATGGGAATAAGAAGGGTGAGTACAAACCGATCAACGCCGAGAGTCTTTCGATAAGGGAAAACTTGTTATATACATATAACTTTCTTTATCCCACACATTCTTTGTGTATATTTTTATAGAAACTACTATTAAAAAATGTTGAAAATAAAAACGTATAATATAACTCTAAAAAACATAATCTTTAGGGGTTTACCAAATTTAGGAAGAATAAATGTTATATATATATATATAATTATAATAACTTTAATTTTTACGAAGTAATACTATTACTTCGTCTCAAAAGGAATAATCATATTACTCCCAACTTTCTTGGCGGTTTTCGTCTAGCTGCATAAACTGTGACGTCATTTTCCTCTGACATAGTAAAAGTAAAAAAAGTAGGAAAGAAGGAAGGACTCGGGGGAGTGTGTCCAGGAACGTTTGACGACATTCCAACAGAAACGAATGGAATACTGGATAAAGAAGGTTGTTACGAGAAAAAGGGAAGGGTGAAGAGGGATATATAGGGGTAGAAAGATACGAGATGCAGTCCTTCTTCGTATATATGTTTCCAAGTTTCCCAAAGGCGTCTGCCCGTCCTTCCGTCCGTCCATCCATTCATCCATCCGTCCAATGGCTTACAAGAACTCAAAGTAAGAAGTTGCTTGTGTACTACGTGCAATGGGAAGATCTAAAGAGAAAGAGAGAAGGAGATGAGATGGTCGAGCAAGTTGTGCGGATGACGGATCCACCACCACCACCACCACCACCACCACCACCGCCAGCGACAGCAACGACGGCCGTCTTAGGGCGAGCAATCACTTAGGCAAATATTCACGCGCGAATACGTCTTCAGCATGTGGGCACCTCCTGCAGTTGGTATAAGCAGTCACCAGGGACATATGGAGCATAGGGGCTTCTAATTGGAACGCCATGCTTCACCACCACGTATTTCCTTCCCCTTCTACCCTACCAACGATCGATATTTCGTTTGCCCTCTCAAAATATTACACGACCATTGCATCCAATCGATATCAACAAATTTATAATGTTCCAAATATTAGAATACATCTGAATAATCATCGTAATAATCATCGTTTGAAAATTCATTAAGGATAAACACACACACACACAGAGAGAGAGAGAGAGAAGAGTAAAAATAAATGAAGGAGTCTGACCGATTAAGCCTAATGAAAGATGGTCGTTTGGAGAACGCTTCAAAGGCGGTCTAGATACCAAACAATTCATCAGGATCCCGTAGGGCTCGAATCTGGAAGCTTCTGCGGTTCGTCCTCCTCGACGTTCGACCATAAAGTTCGCTAAGGACTACCATCAGGATCCTTAAACCTGACTTCGTCAGGTAAGCATGTCGCTCCTTTGATGATCTCTCCTCTTGATACGCAAAAGGGTTAAGTCTTAACATTGACAAGATCCTAGCACAGACGAAGTTACTTATATTACGACGCGGATCTTAAAGATTCGATCCAAAAACTTTTCCTTAACTTTTGTCTTATAATTCTTTGGAAAGCAAATAGAAAAAATAAATAGTATTACAAGAAAAGGTACAAGAAACGTAAAGGGAACAACAAATTCTTTGAATATGAATTTGAAGAAGAAAAAAAAGCCAACTATGAGGAAATTTAAGCAAACGTTAGGGAGTTAGAACTATGACAAGAGGTAAAAGATCTTCGGCGCATCTGCTGGGCACGATAACAGCGATTACTTATGCGTCCCGTGCCCTTCTCCCTTGTAGAAGCTTTCTCCTGGCAAGAGAAACCCCCACCCTTCCCCTGACATCTTTCCCCACGTTCTCGAATTCTCTTTGGGGGGTGGGTTGTAGAAGGATGTAGAAAGAGCCACTGTACAACAAGGGGAGAGAGAAAGAGAGAGAGGGTGCCGCAAGTTAACGCGAACATATAAATTAGCAGGACATCTTAGCAGGCCGCTTGCAACTTAGTCACGTAGCGGGTTTAAACTTGACAGGAGGAGGTGCTGGTGGGTATTCCTACCATCGTGAGAGAGGAACCACACGCTACCCTTCTTCGCTACTCAACCACTGCGTCACCTG
This sequence comes from Polistes dominula, assembly GCF_001465965.1. Next base: position 1,090,378 of record NW_015148993.1, on the reverse strand, counting down.
ACCCCTTCCCCCTCCGAACAATTCTCCTTCGACAAGTATAGAGAAAGCTATGGTTCTACTCCTAAAGCTTTCCTTACTATCCCTTTAATTTCTAATCACGTAATATCTATTATATATAAAGAAAACCATGTAGGTTTTAGAGTGTTTTTTCTTTAATATGTTTAATTTAGTATTTATATTATATACTAGGTGGATCGGAAAGTAATGTTGCTTTCTAACCTTAAATTCAAACGAATAACTTTTGAACAAATTTTTATTTTTAAATCGATAATCTAATCACTCCTCGTTATCAACAACTTTCCCTAATAGCATTAGTATTTAATATTAAATACATGTGTATTCAATATTTTTCAATATTTTGTGCTACTAGGGTTTTTGCACCTAGTATGCAAATTTTATGACAATTCTTGACGTCTCGAAGACGTCATTGTATGTGAAGGGGTTAATTCGTTAAATGTTAAATATTGTACATAAAAAACTTGTTTTGTTATAAAGAAATGCAACTTGATCTTTATTTCTAAAACTAATGTATCAAAGATCAAAAACCCAATTATAAACTTTATTATATCTATTTAGAATTTTTCATACGATTCTAAAAAATAATTTTTGTTACGTGCTTCCAATAAAGATCTAAATACGACTCTAACAAATAATTTTTGTTACATGCTTCCAATGAAGATCTAAAGATTCTCATGAAAACATTCTAAAGGGATTTTTATTTATATTATATTTTAAAATATATTATATTTACGATAAAGTAAGTTTACGTTTAACTTGACAGAGATAACATAGGAAGATATTCCTAGCCTTTAGGCGAATGAATGTGTACCGAATCTTATGCCACATAGGAATATATCGATAAGAAGAATTGCTCAGGAGGTTTGGCCCTAGAGAAAGACAGGAGGGAAAAGCTGTGGAACGAGAAGATCCAACTTCCGATTTATGGGCCACCTTCTCTCTCTCTCTCTCTCTCTCTCTCTCACTGTCTCCTGGGATCTCCGTTTCTAGTCCCTAAGATGCGGTCAAAGTGACAGGGTAGCCGATTAGGTGCGCAATACTCTGAAACACCATTCGAAGCAGCACCAGCACCAGTACCAGCAGCAGCATCTGCGCCGTTCATTGATCACACTCGAAAACAGGAAGTCCACGCTTAGGACGTAGGAGAAATTGTTGTAGAAGGGAGAAAACGAAGATGACTCGTCGACCACGTCAATATCTCTCATCTCACGATAAAACGTGTTGTGGAATAAGAGTAAAACAAAATACTCTAACAATTTCAAACTTACACTTCCTTTTTTTTTATCAAAACTTCAACTCCATGAGTTTTTCTTCTTTTTAGAAGGTGTTCAAGTATTTATAGTTCTCTTGAATTAATTGACAATAACTAAAAGTTTGATTGCATTGATTATTTCTACCCGCAAACATAATGTCTCGTAATAAAGCTCTTTTCTTAACATTCAACAAAGTTTCTTATTCAGTTGGTACATCTTTCTAAAACCAAACAATATACGCCAACGTGATAATTGCAACACGAATGATTAATACCGTTTATCATTAAGATCATATCGCAAAGACGTTATCAATATTACATTATAGAACAATATTATGTACAAAGATTTTAGTTATAACAAGTATCATTAATCGTTTTTGTTATGACAAAATATATCTAATCGTATAAGCAAGATAAAGATAGATATAGATAAAAGCATGAAATGAAATCTAGCATACCATTACTAGTACAGATAGCCATAGGACAATGTTTTCTTATAATTAATGAGTAGGGGTGGGCTGAATGGACCAATGTAACGCCTGAGGAGAGAAAGGGTACAGCTAAGAACAGAGGGGCCAACCTTCTAAACTCTGAAAGCATTCAAGGAATTCCTCTTCTTCCTCCTCCTCCACCTCCCCTTTTACCTCCTCTACTGGCCTTGTAGAATGTTGCGGCATTATTGGCTACGTTTATCATCCTCTTCGCAGGAAACACGCGAAATCTTCTTCGCGAAAGACATTAAAACATAAGTACACGAGAAAGCATGTACATTGTCATTTATTTTCTTGTAAAAAAAGAACAAATGAAAAATAAAATTTTAGAAACTGCTTTTACATTTGATCTTCACAAAAATTTCTCTTCTTTTTATCTTTCAACTAAAAGTTAACAAAATTTGGACCTTCCCTTTTTCCTTATTTTCCTTCTTTAACATCACGAGATACCCTTCTCTCTTTCACGAACCTGGCCCGACTGCCTACCTACCTACCTAACGTGAAATTGCACAGCGGTCGGATTTAATTATGTCTGGAATTCGGTGCTAATTAAGTTTGATCGAACGAATTCACGGGTTTGTTACCGAGTTCGCTCGGCAATACTTACGAAACAAGGGCTACACCTCGGCATAATGCAAATTAAATTACACTCTATATATAATATGTTGCTGACCCTTTATCGTAAAGTCGACGCATTCTTTCTTGTTTTGACCAACGAAAACAAAAAAAAGGAAATAAAAAGAGGTTAGAAGGGAAGGTGGGTTTAACCAGTTAACTGTGGCACCGTTTTGTGTCCTCAAAATCGAGCCATGACGAGTATACACGTCAATTACAATTAACTGGTTAAAATTAGAAAAACCATCAAAATAGTTGAGTTGGTTCAAGTAAGAAAGTCTATTCTCTCTCTTTAGAAATCTCATTCGAGAAGTTGAAAAAGAAGAAACGATTCCACAATTGTTTCCATTTCGGCAAACAATTTTTTTTACGCAGTCTTACGGAAAGGCAAATACACGGTTTGTGGAAAAGCAGAGCAGAAGAGGGAGGAGAAAAAAGGAAGCCTAGAGAGGGTAGAGATAGAGGTGGCACCCTCTGGCGCAGTGGGTTTACCCCCTGATTGGATGAATATTAAATTTTGGTCACCGGCAAACAACCACCTCCTCCTCCTTCTCTCTTCGCTTCCCCGTTGCTCTAGCTCCTTCGGTCACGACGATTGAAATATGTATCCACCGGCAAGTCAAACATTCCCGTCTAAAGTGCATGACCGCCTACGTGATTCAAATTCGACGAACGATTTTCCTTGAAAACACGTGTAATCCGGGATTCACGTGGAAAATGAATAATGACGTGTTGCTAAATCGTGATACTATTGACGAATATAAGAAAGATTATAATTATAAGAATAATAAAATGAAATAAACGATGGTTTGTAATTGAATTAGGCAAATCTAAACTAAATGACGATGATGATGATGCCAATTTAAAAAAAAAAATATTTTTCTAGGGTAAATAATTTTCTTTTCCTATTTTCTTCACTACCCTTTTTCCATTTTTAGAAAAATAAATATAAAAATAAATATAAATATAATAATATAATAAATATAAATATATAAATATATAATAAATATATAATAATATAATAAATATAAATATATAAATATATTAAATATAATAAATATAATAAATATATTAAATATAATAAATATAATAAATATAATAATATAATATAATAAATAAATATAAATATAAAAATACCAAAATAAAATACTGTGTTCTATAAACAAATTACGCAAATTTAAATGACAATGATGATGATGCCAATTAAAAAAAAAAATATTTTCATAGGATAAATACTTTCCCTTCCATTTTTACAAAAATAAAAATAATAAAAATACCAAAATGAAATACATACTGCTCAAACAAATTACGCAAATTCTAATGACAATGATGATGATACTACAAATTTTAAAAATAACAAATTCTCATAGGGCAAACGTTTTCCTTTCTTCTTCCTCTACTTCTTCTTTTTCTTCTAGCACAAGAGTATAATTGCCAAGGATGAGACAGGACTTTTGAAAGAATGTAATTACGTATTACGTTTTCTTGCGACACTGCTAAGTCATCAATCGTATTTCTGCGGCGTCGATTATCACGAAGGTTACGAAGACGAGGCGGCAATTATCTTGGAGAAATTAAGGACGTGGGCTGTGGATAAGACGAAGGGAGGTATAGGGATAGAGATGGAGATGGGGATGGGGGTGGGCTGCGAAGGGCGATGTGAAGAGGAGAGAACCGGAGATCTTGACAGAACAGACGCGTTTTCGACAAGAAGGGTGGTACGCTTAATTTCATAGACGTAGTAGTAGAAGCAGCAGCAACACAGCAGCAACGGGGGACCACCACCATACGAGCAAGAACAATCGAGCCCGGGAGCGTGTGCAAAAGGAGAGGGAGGTTGACCGAGGGTAGGCTTCGCGTACTTCCAAGGGATAATTACAATAAGCAGCCCTTCGCGCTGCCCTTACTACTACCTCTACTACACGTTGCTCTAAGAAATCCGTTCTACCAAACTGTGTACACACACACATACACACACACACACACACACACACACACATATATATATATATATATATATATATATATATATATATATACATTCACTTGAGTTTGCATCTAGAAAATAACTTGACCCAACATTGAATATACATATATATATATACCCATATGTTTCATAATTGATTCAAAATATCCAATAAAATTTTTATACTGTATCTATATAAAATTATTATATTATATTATAATTTTATTAATATATTAAATTTTATATATTTATAATAAATTATATATCTATATAAAAAAATAACACTAAACTAAGATATTAATTATTTGTTTCAAACGAAAAGAATATACTTTTTTTATATAATATATTTATATGTGTATAGTATATTTGTATATTTGTATCTTATATATTATTATATAATTGCAAAATAAAAAAAATATATTTTTTAGTCATAGCTATACGATAAATATTTGTTCACTAATGGCACACGATGACAGTTAACTTTTAACCGCGATAAGTACGAAACTAAAAATTTTTCATTTAAACTCTCAGCTAGGAAAAGAGATTGAATTACAAGTTAAGAGGGGGTTTTTTGGATGGGAGGAGAAGAAGAGGGTATCAAGCGAAAAACTCTAACTCGGTAGTTACCCTCGTGTCGTCATTTCTGCACGAGAATCTGAATAACTCTAAAAGCAAATGTATTTTCATTTGATACTACATAACACACACTCACACACATATATATAAACGCATAAGTAAAAGAGTATGAGTTACGTTACACACACGTATTTGTGTGCATATTCATCGCGTGTCTCTCTGTCCGCTAACCTCTTCCTCACCTCCTCTCTCTTGCCGCTTCCCCCTCCATCAATTCGCTACTTTTCCGCAAAACGAGAGCGCATCGCAAAGCGCAAAACTTAACGGTGCGTCGCGCCACGATAAAACATCGGCAAATTCGCGCGATTGAATTACAGTTTAATTAACTCGCGGGCAATTAAGGTTCCTGCCCAGCTTAACTCGCACGTTCAGGCGCATATATATATGTGTAAGGAACGCGCGTGCTCTTTCTCTCTCTTTCTCTTTTACTCTTTCTCTATATTCTCAACGATCCAGCAGTATGTTCATCTATAACGAAACGCTTTCCGTCGAATCTCGTTTATCCGCGTACTACTCGGTTGATGGTGGTGGTGGTTGGTGGTGATGGTGGTGGTAGTGGTGGTTTTGCAGAAGCAAGTTTCGAGGGCGCTCGCGATTTCATCGGAAACTTTCGCATCCCTCGATCGCTTCTTTTTTCTCTCCTACTACTCTTTTAACCCCCTTCCCCCACCCCTACCACCTTTCTCTACTCTTCTCAGCGTCCTTTCTCTTTCTATATCACGTTCCGTTTCTCTCTGCAGTATTAGTAGGTAGTAGTAGTAGGACGGGGTACGGTACGCTACGCTTCCTGCTAACGGGCATTTCGTTTCGAGAGCATGCATGCTCGAAATTACACGCTAATGATGAGGAGGAGGCAGAATAATTTGAATTTTTAATTAAACTTTACCAGATAACATACATATTTTTCACCGTATCGCACGTTATACAATACTTGCGATAACGATATCATTGTCCTTTGATTTTTGTGGTCTTGCTTGATACATATATATATATATAGTCTTCAAATATGACTATTATTCATTGTCAGTATAAAGATAATAAAATGATTTATTTTCTCGTTATACGTTGAAAGCATTTATATATATATATTAGATTATATGTGAGAAATTTTATTTTATAATATATTTTATAAAGTGTATTATCTATTTAATTAAACACATATTAACCCTTACGACTTTATAGGTTCCAAGTGCGGAACCAAATATCTTTAGCATGATTATGTTTAAGATGTTATGATATCTTCGGGGTTGATAATTGTTAACTGTAGTTAAAACGTGTAATTGCATTATTTAAAAAAGTACAGAAAAATAACAAAAATAAAATTTAAAAAATTCTATACTTAAATATTTAAAACTTATATTTTACTTGTCATAATTAATTAAAAGCAGTGGTACAAAAATGTGCGGAGTGTTAAGGGTTAATATTTTCTATATATATATATATATATA